>JASFDG010000135.1:17343-44171 GCA_036937095.1 Phaeolepiota aurea
GGCCAGGTTTGCTTTTAAGCAGGCACTAGTAACCATCTTCTTCACCGTCCTTTTCCCCCATTCCATCCATCAGATACTTATATCATCCTCACACTAACACTCCACCAGTACAATGACAGAATATGACTACTCCGAAGGGGCATGGAAACGCCAAGTAGCTACGCAGCGCCGAATTACCAGGTGGGTCGACGACACGCACCAGCAGCCGCCCGCCGACCCCTTCGTGCCCTCTGCGCGCGGTAGCGACGCCGGGCGGTCCTCCTATGAACCCGCCACAAGAAGGCCCGGAGGACCCACCCGTGGTCACTTTAGGTGGGCCCACGTATATTCCCACCCACCTCCGCACCCACACAGAGGCACCGAGCGAACATACTCCAGATCCTCTGATCGTGGTGATCAACCTTACCCGCCTTCATCCAGCTCGCAGTCCCTGTCAGCTTCCACGTATACATCGCCGACCATAACATCGTCGTCATCCCACGTCGCACGCAGGACCGTATACCCAGACCCTCCGCAGCCAGGAGTCATCGTGATCACGCCCACCGACTCGCCAATTGTTGTTCCTATCTCCGGCGGACAAGGCGGGTTCGTGGTCATCCCGCCGCGGGGTCAGTACCTGCAGGTTGTGGTAAGTACCACGCATTTGCTTCTCCTTCGCAACAGGCTCATGGAATCTCATCTACAGTCCCCGCAGTACTACGCCACACAGCCACAGGGCGATATGCAGCCGCGGCCGTTGGGGCTGCCTACGTCGGATACTGGCGTCAGCCGTGGTGGAAGTAGCCGCCAATTGCAGTTACACACAGGCCGCAGACAGAATCGGGGTAGGTATCGAGCGTAGATATCGAGCGTAGATTAGTCTTCAATTGAACATTATAACTGCCATGATCATTTCAGTCTTGCTCTCGCCAGAGCAGCTTGCCTCAAAATATAACGATGACAAGATCTTATAAGTATGATGTCAGGTAAGATATCATAATGACGGGTGGGGTTCTAGTCTCAAAAGGGCCTAACTTGCGGGGTCCAGACATGTGAACGGCGCAACTCAGCCCATTTGGACCGTCAAGCCTGACCATGGAGAAGGCAATATTCGGATCTCGGCGCTGTAGACAGCTCGCCCACCGCAAATGCCAGGTGGCCGCTCTGCGGATTTTCTTCGGGAAACCGTGGCGCCCGGTAGCCATGAGTCGTATGCAGAGATGGGACGGTGCTCAGTATTTGTTAGGGTATAACCTGAGCTGCTGTCTCTAAATCAACGGATGTTATTGAGTATTCCACGGTGCCAGGGTCTATCCGGCCTTGATTTTGTCAACACCATATTTTGCCTCATGTCGGTCCACGTCGATCAATGGTGGACCAACGCTCCAACTTGAGAGTTGGCGTGTGACGGCCGATGGCGATCGCAGAGCGCTGTTGCAGTGCAAATCATGAGGTTTGCTATTGGATCGTCCAGCCAAGCTGTGCCAGTGCGCCAGGACGTGGAGCAGCTCCGAGCACACCAGCAGGTCGTTATTCCTCCGAGTGCTTTCCTTGGTCTTGTACGCTTTCATGCGTAAACTTTCGTCGTGATGAGGTGAATACATGGTTATGAAGGAGTATGTGTGTCCTTGAAGCTATGCAAAATTATCTTGGGTGGGGATCTGGCTATAATCGTTATTCGTCGCAACGTGTTCAAAACTGGGTTCACCTCGTTAGACAGGCGTAGGGGTGGTGCAATCATATTGTTGAACGCCGCTTGACAGTAATCTATTAGATAGATGCAACTTATCCCTGGATCTACAGTGACCACGCGTAGCCGTCAGATGGTTGTCGACTTGAAATCGGTTGTGGGCGTTGATGAGACAGGTAAACGTGACGCTTATGATCATCTGGCAACTTGGGACTTATCGAATCGAGGTGACCTCCTATTTACATATCAGAATGTCACCAGATCATGCATAAATAGTCGAATAGCTATCACCCCAACTTTAAGACTTGCAAGTCTTCACGTTCGATTTTTGACATTTGAGTCCCAGCAGGGTTGCTGTTCTCACATGTACATGTTCTATCGAGCCAAGTGAGGTGGCGGTAGGCACAGAGTGTACTAAGGCCTTGCAGTAGCTATCGATTACGGTGAGCAGCAAGGCGAAGCCAAATTTCAGTGACAACTCAAGACGGCGGGGGCAGCTTTACGTAAGACATTAAATGGATTTTGCGCCCCCCGCTCATCGCCCTTCATCCAAATCGCAACGACGCCCACAATTTGTCACAAGGATGCCACATAGACAGGATCTGACATCGAGATATGGGCCAGATATATGGGCCCTCGAATCTTGTTCCCCAACATTTGATCTCAGCGACACCGACAACGGTGTCCATGACTGGTCATTAATTGAAGCGCCGTCGCACTTTGTTCCGCCCTCCGCCAGGCGTCTTGGTTGACCTGTAATGGCAATAAAAAAATATAGGTCCGCACCAATCCTTGGGAATTGCCTTATCAAATCCATCACGGCCCCCACATCACGTTGTTGCTGAGGAAATTGCCTTGACAGGTAATTTTGAAGTCGACCTGCCTTTTGTGGCGTAAAAGTTGCTCTGCCAAAGGTGCACGTGCTACCTTCCCACGATAAAATGTGGGCCCGAACCAATCCCGCCTGTTGCTTGCCCTTGAGTTTCAAAAGCGATGCGCAAAAAATTGCCAAAGGAGGAGATTTTGGTCGGTCACCTGTCACGCTTGCAAAATGTCCTTAAAAGAACCACATCTTTGGAGGTCCTGGCCCCCACAGATCTCCCTCCAAAGGCGGATTTCCCCCCCTACTGTGCCCTAACAACCTTGTTGACTTCCTCGCACATCTACTTTCAAAGTTCTAGCACTCATACCAACCATATCACGTTTTGTGACTGCTCGTGGTGAGTGGTGCTTCCTGTTTTGGCCTTCCTTGTCGGGCACGTTTTTTTTTGGTGATCCGCGGTCGCGCTTTTGCTTTGTCGCGCCAGATATGTCTCTCAATTATGATTTTTTCGATTTTTAAATTCTCAGTTTGGTTCTGTGGGTCCCTGTTCCTCTTTGGTAAACTCATGCAATGCATCTGGCAGAAATGTATCGGACTTCACACAACCACGACTACCTCCCTTCCATTCTCGGCTCATTACAGATATCTTCGTCCGACCACTGGAGTGCGGTCTACACTGTACCTCGCTCCTTCCACTCTTCAGATGAATCCGACCTCAACTCGGTATCGGGAGGTGGTACGAGTCCTCAACCAAGGGCCACGGGCGCAATTGGGAATGATAATGAATATTCCGAGGACACCCCATACATGCCTCGACGCTCCCAAACGACGTATTCCTCGTCACGCAGCGTTTTGCTTGCACCTGACGACTTTGACCGCCACTCAATGTCCCAACATGTAAGTCCCCATCAGACACGGGAATCGGAGGTCAATCTAACATAATGCCAAAGAACGAAATGAATTCATATGCTACGCGTGCCTATACTGGGAACACCAGTGATCCGGGGCATGCTTCTAATGTCAGCTCATCAAGGGCACGAGGCAGTCATCAGGTAGCTGCCGTTCCTGGCTATGGATCGGCACCTCAGGCGTTCGACCACCATAACCGTACTTCAGGTTTAGACCCCTGGAGCGAGTTGTCAGGGCAATCGCCTCCTGGCTTCCAGAACCAAACCCTCGTGTTTCCTGGAGATGCTGGACACCCTTCAAGTGCCCCCGAGGTCTCCCGCAGACAATTCGGAATGCAAGGATCAGATCCGTCAACCATCTTGGCTTTTTCCCCACCATCACCGAGGGGCGAGGCTGAAGTTGAAGAGGCTCACAAGGTCACCGAAGCCTACCTTAGGAGGACCATGAACATACCTGTGGGCCGTCCAGTAAACCTCAGCTCCTTGAATGACTATCCACGTGACCAAAAACCTCCATACACCTACCCACAACTAGTCAAATTGGCGATCTTTGGGAGCGTGCAAAAGATGCTTACCTTGCAGGAGATATATCGGGCTCTGGAGGACCGGTATCTGTGGTACAAGGACCGTACAGACGACTCAATCTGGAAGGTATGTCAGATTAGACTTTGAGGGGCTATCTGCGTATCCAATACCCTTTAGAATTCTATTAGGCACAACTTGTCACTCAACAAGGTATTCCGTCGCGTCGAAAGACCTGTCACTATGCCTGGAAAAGGCTATTACTGGGCGCTCGACATCAGTGGAGGAGAAGGCCTCAAGCGCGAACGCAAGCGACATAGAAAGGCTCGCGTCGTAAAACCCGAAAATATAGAAACCGAGATATCTGCGGATGACGAAGGAGGAAACCTCTCTTCATCGTACGGGGATTCGCCCGCGCCTGCAGACGTCTCAGAATCCCTACATGCGGACTTTTCGGGTGGTGCGCATCGCATGAGGTCACATCCTCGGCGAACATCGCCCTATGCGTCGGCAAGCCAGGGCTCCATTGCCCGGGGCACCCCAGTATCATCACACAGCGGTAGTGCAATGGGCTCTCCAGCTCAACAATCCATCCCTATGCCCCATAGTTACCCTGGGAGCCCTCAAGAAACTGTGGCGCAAACCTCCTTTGGCGTGTTGAGACACCCAGCCTTTGGCCAGCCATCGCTTGTGCCCCATGCAGTCACCGGCTCCTACTCCCAGCCGCCCTCATCGTATGGTCAGTTAGGATATGCGAAGCAACACCCCACACGCGCAGCTACTGTACCCCAAACCTCAATGGGATTCGCAGCCGCTGCGGGGCAATACGTTCCGCTCGGACCACGCACGGCGTCGGGGACGCATGCGATCCGCAATCCGCATGTGCAGGGGACGCAACCTCCGGGTGTGCAGACCATGTTTGTGGGCCAGCATGGCGACGTGCAGGACTACTCACAGTTCGACCCGGCGCTCTTCGACGTGGGTGCAAGGGAGACTCCCCAGGATGGCGGCAAAGGGAAGGGTCGTCAGTTTTAAAATTAAGGGTTTTAAGAGGTGTCGAGAATGTAGAACCGGCCGTTTCCGGATGCTTCCGCCCCTTTTATTGCAGTCCATGGGGGGCCTTCAAAGTGGGGTTTGTAATTGGCCTTTCTGCCGAGGCGGTCCTGCAGGTGAAGTTGTTTTTCTTGTTGTCATTTGCTTTTTATCTTTGTTTTTTGTCCATCTTCAGCGATTGTTACCTGGACTCTTGCTGCACTGTATATATTACCATATGCTGTCTTGTTTTCGTTTGCCTATAGCTTTCTGTTGTCTTGTATCTCTCTCAATCCACTTTAATATCATTTAATTAAAAGTGTAAAAAGAAATCATTATTATGCGTTACTCTCTGAAACAAGCAAGTACAAATAACACTCCCGGACGGAAAACTATGGAATTTGGGTGCAATGAATGCTCTTCTTGCAGTGTGAAAGCGCTATAATATAAGATCCAGCAAGATCCTGGGATAATCTGGATCTTACCTGAATGGTAGAACAATGCAGGTTCTCAAAGTGCCAGGAACTGCCCTCCTTAATTCCGCTATCTTTACCGCGATCACATGACCATGGTTCAAGTTATGCGTACGCCACTTTTACTCGCTCCCCTCTACTCCTCCTCCTGCGTCCCCCTTCCCCCATTTGACGATTTGAAAACGAAAATCACTGATATCCTGTTGAGACGATATATCAGTATATTGCCTGGTTTGCTTTTCTGTCTTTTCAGCTTAAATGCTGCCTGTTGATACTTTTGGTCCGATGTAGGAACTACTCACGCTCTCTACTAACGACCTTGCCAGCAGAATCACCACACCAAAAACATCACCATATCAGCTATAGAAGTATGGCTGCACCGACTCAGGAATTTCCCCCATGGCTGTCGCCGTCGCCTTCTGTCATCACAGATATGGCTGGTGCTCCAATCGCAACTTCGACCGAAGTGGTCTATATACCACCGACATATTTCGGTCCAAGTGTATGTGTAGTTCAACTTTACGGTCAAGAGCTATGCTAATATAATACCTCCAGATTCCATTAGGCTCGTTGTATATCTTTGGAGGTTCTACTGAACCAGCGTCAATCCAACTCCCAGGCCAAACCACTCTTTTTACGACTTCATCTGTGACACCCATTACGACGACTTCTGTTACTATTACTGCTACTTCATCTATTACATCTATTGCGACACCTACTTCTATCATGACAGCCCCAACTTCATCCTCCACTTCAACCACTTCGACTTCCACGTCCACCACCGCCATCATTCCAACAACAAGCTCTAATTCTCTCACAACTTCATCTACAGCCTCAGTAACGCCAACATCTTCTGTATCGGCCTCTAACTCCCTATCAACAACGCTGTCCTCGGTTTTGCCCTCATCCACGTCGGCGAGCACAACTCTCCAGGCGCCGACGGCGACTGCTACCTTGGGCCCCATGGCAATGAACGGTCGCCTAACCAAGGGGCAACTCATTGGCGTTATCGTTGCCAGCATTCTGGGAGTAATCTTCCTCTTCGTTCTGGCCCTCTTCCTGTATCTTTTCTGCAAAGGAAGAGTAAATCGCCGGTCACGAACTAGGTTCTCGATTGTGCAGCCCATTGACGAGGACTACTTTGTGATTGGAGCAGGCGGACGCTCACCTGGGGAGGGCTCCCCGCGTCATAGTGGTGAAGAATCCGATCCCTTCCTGCAAAGAAATGGTGCAAACCAGATGTCACAGGCTGATGGCGAGATGGGAACACGTCCTGGGGTCTCCCGGATCCCTCCTCCCGCTGCCGGAAGCTTGTCCTCATCCGGATCCTCGTCAACAAATACGTCTGGATATGGAGTCCTCCTTGACCGTCCCAGCCTAGGGCTCCTTCCCAGCACTGCCGAAGAACCCGTTGAAAGCGAACGCACTGGTGGCCACATTCTCTCGGATGCCGAAATGGAGGTTATTGATCAGGAATCTGTTTTGCCACACCCGGAGCATTCTGAAGACGCCCCTGGAGCTTCTGCATACGCCGATGCACTTCTTCCCCCGCCTCGGCTGGTCGACTCAGTTGTAACACCCACCAGATCGTTCACACGTCCCACCGTGAAAACACACCATTCCTACATCTCACACCGTTCGTCCTTACCTGCGGATGGAGAAGAGGCAGCTACGCTTCTGACTGCACGCAGGGTCAGGATAGATGATTTGGCAACCCCTTCGACGTTGCACACACCGAGCAGCTCGGGGCCCAGCAGTGCGATCGCAAGCAGTATTTTGGGCGGTCTTGGGCTGGGCGGCCTCGCTAACATTGGTCGCTTCAGTTGGTTCAAGAACATTGATTCGCCCCGCCATTCGCGTGCCAGTCCCTCCTTCTCGGCGATTCCACTCAGTGATAGCGACATTGAGCACGGCAGACTCGCCAATCCAAGCACCATTCCTGATGGCCAGGGCTTGCGAAATTTTGGCGTTGGTTTAGGCTCAGATGGTGTGCGACCGGTGTCGAATATCAGCTATCGCAGCGAAAAATCGGGAGGGACTGTCTATCATGATGCGTACTCTGCTCCAGGCACGCCAACCTTGACATCCCTGCCTCGAGCATTGACGCCTTCGGCACCACCAGTACCCCACCTGCCCGAGAACATGTCAAACCGATCCATTGGCGCAAAATCAAGCCCGCCCCCAGCTTACCAAGACTGGTTGGACTCACCTCGTAGCGGCTCCCCGACTGCTTCGACGTTCGGCCAGAATGCGCTCGCTGGATACGACGTCCTTGATATGCCTGCGCCATCTGCAATTTCCCCTTTCGCTAGTTCATCAACTACATCGCTCCGCGAAGTATCAAGTAGCACTCTGCTGAAAAGCCATCCTTTCCCTCCAGGCCTCGATATGCTCGCGACCCAGAAGTTATGGAATGATGCGTCGACAGGGCATACGGCCTCCCCTGGTTCATATGCGGCTGAGAGCGAAGATCATGGTGTACCGATCGACGTTCTCGAAGAAGCTCCCCCCACTGCCGCAGAGAATTGGAGGTCGATGGCTTCTGCCACAGGGCTAGGGATGACTGGAGGCAGAACCTCATTTGGTATTGTAGGTCTCCTAAATACGGAATCTCCAGCCTCGCAGACTGACCTATGTCACCACAGCCCACATACATCCATCAACCAGATTTCGTCTCTGAGCAAGGTTCGTTACACTCTATGCGATCGCATTTAGGCCCAACACGGTCCACAGGATCTGCACCGGCCTCGCGCCGAGACCTGATGGGGTCGAACTCCTCCCGCCCCTCTGCGCGATCGGGCAACAGTAACCTCTCCATGGTGCACTCCCTAGCCCACTCGAACAGCATATCTTCAGACTTGCGCAGACGCAGTGCCAATGGCCCCATCTCACCCGCATTGTCGGCCTTTGGGTCACAGTTCCAGAGTACAGAGCCACCGCTGTCGCCTCTGGTTGGCTCGTTGCCGTCCGCACACACGGGACCAGACCGCGGGAGGATGCTGCGGCCCATGGCCAGCGACACAATGCACGTGGATGTCGAGTCCGGTTCGGGGGTGCCGCGGAGTTCCAGTAGGGAACCTGTGAGCCCGCTGAGCCCCTCGCTCCAGCTCTCGAATGCGCCTTGGGCAGGCGGCCTTGACAACGACTGGAGTCCTGCGTAGGCTTGATCTCTTTCGTCGTGGAAACTCTTGTCAGGGTAAACCAGCCCTATCGTCGCGCGTACCTTGCGCATAGTGCCTACAATGTTGCATTCGCCCAGCGTGGTTTGTTTGGAGATGGACGTCTTTGTTGCATTCTGGACTTTGGACAAGCTCAGCAACTTCGTTACTGCTTTAGAGCATTCTTGTCTGTGACCCTTGCCTGATTGTTATTGCTTATAATCTTTCTTGTATCTTCTTGCACCATTTATAGTCGTCGTATGCTGCGATACTCCTACTACCCATTTGTACTTATACCCTACACGAATGCATCTATGATTCTTGGTGAAGCCAGTCAGTGGCTTCGTCGCCGTCCCTCCAGAAAGGGTCATACGCAAAACGGAGGGGTTAAGAGAATACCAATATATTGGACAAAATGAGTCAAGTGAGGGCCGCCTACCCTGAGCTGTACGCAAGAGCATTGTAGTATTGTCTCTTCCGAGGCAGGATCCTCATGTTGCCAATACTCAACGCCTAGACGGATCTTAGGTTTCAGTTGGCTTTGATTGTGGAGGCTCGAATCTACATACCGTGATGGTGGTACCCAAGCTTTGTTGAGATAATAGTAGGAACATTTGTTTTGCATTTGCATTCACAGTACGTGTGGTGGATTTTTGTGCTGGCAGGCCGGATCACTGACCCGTCATTGGTATGCACGGCTGCGATTGAGTTGGATGGCTTAGTATGAGCGTGGTTTGAGCCCTCGGGCCAAACGTGTTGTTGACATGCGCTGCAAAAGGTTTATTTCTGAATGGATTAAAAGGATTCCATTTCTCGATGCAAGGAGTACTCTCATTTGCGATAAACCTGTTCATTATGTTGCCAACTTACACCAGTCCGCGGCAATCCATATGTGTATGTCCCAAATTCATCAAGGGAGTGGATGAAGCAGATTATTTTAGTACCCCCGTGTGGAAATATGGGTACCTTTCTTGGTGGATTTGCATCAAAGAGACACTGCACCCAGTAACGCCACGGTCCCTCCCATCCAGTGCCCCGTTGTGAAGATCTTGTAACCTGGATATCGTGAGAGCTGTGTTGCAACAATAGCCTGAGCCAGATCGAAAAGCCACTGTGCGCCTTGACACCAGCTATCCATTCCAGCTTGTCGATAAAAAATATGATGATGGGCCATTCGACCTAGCAGACCCACCTAGCGCCTTCACACCGGGAGAGATGAACGGAAGGAGGGCGACTTATGCCGTCATGTCTAAAAGACAGTCCAATATACACGCTTTGGATGTGCAGGAGAAAAAGAAGAAAACAGTTTCGCATCGCTTTTCAACCGAACAAATACCTCGGGATATGATGCCTTCCGCGCAACGCAAACACTATCTCTTCACGGGCATCGCACCGTACTGCGAACCTCTGAATGCCTGACACAGGATTTGAGATATGCCAGACGACTGTCAGAAGTTCGTTTGAATAGACCTCGCTTCATTAGAAGACCGGTAGAATCTATTTATTTCCATTAGACCGGGGGTTATATCATCGAATACGCCGATGGGGCATATATTTCAGGAAGTGGACGAGTTCCCCAATCTTCTCTGCAGTCGTTGAGTTGGGCTTGGTCTCCAAGTTCAACCCGAGGCTCACCCACGATCTATGCGTTGGGGCAGGCCCGCCGTTACACCGTGACCAACTTTCAATGCAGGCACTTTGACGTTGAAGGCCAGTTTTTGATCGCTTGGATTTAATGCTGAGATTCGGGACGCGAACGAGCCTGCCTAAGCACATTCACGCAAGGGATGAACACAAGTATACATTAGCGCAGGTCTATAAGACACTCCAACCTAAAGTTCTTGAGCTCCTCATTTTTCACTAGGGCCCTTTCGCTTTTGGCAGCAACCCTGGCAGAGCACGTCAGAATCAAGTGAGCACATGCACATCTAGGTCGAGCTATTGATGCCCATGACCATCGCCAGAATGGACGCCTAATCCCAGATCGGGGTGCTGCTGGAGGAGAAACTGTGCCCGTCGTAGCACTGGATTGGTGTCGGATCAGCTCTGATATCTCCGGAACAGATATCAGCCCATGATCCTGAGCCCAGTAGACCTTCGCGTCGGCTATTTTGGATTTGGGGTATCGTGAACGACCAGGAGTCCTTAGGCCATGGCTCTGAGGACTACGGATAGTGGCTGGGGACGTGATGTGTGCAGATAGGGGCTGCCCGGACTTATGAGAAGAATAAAAAAAATAGCAAAAGAGATGGGGATGATACTCTTGCTTCACCTCGAAAGCTATGAATCAAACTGGTAGGTAAAGACTATCCCTCAGCATATTCATCATCTCCTTCGCGTCAACCTTGAAAGCGTCTTTACCACAATCATCGAACAGTACGTCGTATTCTACTGTCTTGTCCCTCTTCTTTGAGTAGCCAATAACTTCATACAACATCTGCAGGCAAGAGAACGAATCGCTTCCCGTGCAGATTGTCTGGGCTTTGGAACAGTTGGAGCTCTTCGGCCGTGATGGGCCTCGGCTCGCTTGTTGGCATGGGAAGAGGAGCCTCGCGATCATGGGTGATGAGAGGCGGGACCTCAGGATGGCTTGTGGTGGAAGGGTTAGCCTTAGCATAGGCAGCGATACTGCAAATCATCGTTGAGATGTGGTGAAATCTGGAAGGGCCAACTGGATTACTTACTCTAGCACATTAAGCCTCGTCATAATCGCTAACTGAATGCTTTCACGTTGCCTCACAACCTTGCACAGTGTGATGCCCGCCAGAGCTCCATGGGCCCCATGCACAATTTTGACGCGACTGAGTTTTGTCAGATGGCAAAAAAACTCAAAGAAACCTTGCGAACGACTCAACTCGTCAAAGGTCCGTGGTACTGTCTGACAGAGTTTATCGCAGTACGCTAGATACTCGTCAAGGTTATCCTCTGTGGGCATCCAGTTTTGACCAGGTTTAACGACGAGCGTCGACTGTTGTGCTCGTGCCATGGCCGCGTCGCGTTTGGCGGGGTCTTTTCTGAGCGCGTCAGCTTGCTCTTGAAGGATGGCTTGATATCTGAGCAGCGCTTATGCCATGTCTTCAATGAAGTTGGCCTCAGCAGTAGTGGGACACATGCTGATAGTAGTACTCGTAGGTGAGACCAAATTTGAAACTATTCGTACGTCCCAACTTGTCTCCCAATTGTTTGAAACCTAAAAATCCGTCTGCGTTAGCCATGGCCTTCGTACGACCCAATATTTTAGCTTTACCTGTTGGCTGCTATGGCAGTTCATATGATATATCTACTCAACTCAAAGGACAGAGGATGGCGTCCCCAATGGCTGGCATTCTCATAGGTGTAAGTCCCAAAATAGGTGTCTTCTGTGGTTAACTATCACCAAACACGTATTGATAGCTCATTATCGACTGGATGAGTTTGGATGAGCCGCGTACAAGATTTTTTCAATTGACGCGACTTATATCATATGAAACCCGAACGACTCAACTCCCTCAAAGGTCCGAGGCACTATGCGACAGGTATTATCACAGTGTTGCTAGAGGCTCATCAAACCCATCCTGTGCGGGGTCCAAGCGTTGACCAGGTTCGGCGACAAGTGGTGCCTGTTGGACTTGCGCCATGGCTGCATCAAATTTGGCGGGGTCTTTATCAAGCACCTTAGTTTGCGCTTGGAAAAAACTTTCGTATTTAATTCGCGCTTGCTCCATGTTTTCAGTGAAGTCGGGCTCCGCGGGAGTGTGACCCATGGTGATACAATGGGTGATAGTGACGAAGCTCAGCATGTTCGGTACTTACTGCTTAAGACTGTCCTGTGCTTGGCTCATTGCTTATAAAAAATTTCTTGTATCTTCTTAAATCATTTATAGTCATCGGATAACCCCATGCTGTGATACTCTCCATATGTACTCATACCTGCACGAATGCATATATGATCCTTGGTGAAGCCAGACAGTGGCTTTATCACACCTGAGGCGATGTAAACTTCTCCCCCATAAACGGTTATAAGCAAAACGGAGTGGTTAAGTGAATGCCAAGATACTAAACAAACCATAAGTATCGGCCGCATCGTGCAATGAGGGACCGCCTACTTTGGTGTGTGCAAGATTCACGCCGCGGGTGGGTATCGATGCGGAACACCTGATGTCTTCGCCATCGCAAGAGCACTGCAGGGTTGTCTCTTCCGACGCAGGATCCTCATGCTGCCAATACTCAACACCTAGACGTGCAATGCGTTTTAGCTGGCTTTGATCAGGGAGGCTCGAATGTACATACCGTGATGGTAGTACCCAAGCTTTGTTGGGATAATGGTAGGGACGCTTGTTCACATTCAGTACGTGCGGTGGACTTGTCTCAGGCCGGATCACTGACCCATCATTTGTATGCACGACTACGGTTGGGAATGGGCTTGTATGGGCATGTCTGAGTCTCAGCGTGATACTGTACTCACCACGATGGGCCCTCAGGCCAAACGCGCCGTTGACATACTCTGCAAAAGCTTTATTCTTGAAAAGATTCGATGGATAGAAGCAAAGATAACCACAGTGCCAACTTACACCAGTTCGCGACGATCCATATGAGTATGTCCTGACTTCGCTAGGAGGGTGGCTCAGATTTTCTTGTTATCCCGTGTGGGGATAATGAATACCTTTCTTGGTGGATCTGCATCAGAGACACTGCACCCAGCAACGCAACGCTCCCTCCCATCGAGTGCCCCGTCGTGACGATCTTGTAACTTGGATGTCGCGATAGTTGTGTTGCAACAACAGCCAAAATTTCTGGCGCAACCGAGTCCCACCTAATTCATTTTACATAAATCATGGAAGCTCCCTAAGAGAAGAGACCGATCGTACGCGATCAAAAATCCACTGTGTACCTTGACACCAGCTGCCCATTCCAGCTTGTCAATATAAAAAAAATGTGGTGATTGGGCCGTTCGACCTGGCAGACCCACCTGGCGCCTTCACACCGGGAGAGATGAAAGGAAGGAGGACGACTTGGGCGTCCAAAAGACAGTCCATTATGGACGCGCTTTGGGTGTGCGGGGAAAGGAGGAAAAGAAGGAACAGTTTTGTATCGCCTTTCAACCGAGCAAATTACTCAGGATGTACCTTCCGCGCAACGCAACAACTATCTCTTCACGGGCATCGTCCCGTGCCACGAACCCCTGAATGTCTGACACCGGATTTGAGATCTGCCTAGATGTGGTCAACTCATTTGATTAGACCTCACTTCGTTAGAGAACCTGTAGAATCAATTTGTTTCCATTGGGTCGAGGGCATATCATTGAATAAGCTGATGAGGCATATTTCAGGTAGTGAACGAGTTCCTCAAACTTCCCTGCAGGCGTTGAGGTGGGCTTGGTCTCTAGTTTCAAACCGAGGCTCACCGCGAGCTATGTGCTGGGGCAGACCAGTTATGTCTTCCATGATTGGCGATTTGTTCAGTGGGCACTTTGACTTGAAAGCCAGATTTGCAATCAATTAACGTAATTTGAACGCGAATGAGCCTGCCCTAAGTGGATTCACGTGAGGCTACAAGTGACACTGACGTAATTCTAGTCGGCCCATATCGTATCAATATAAATATCAATATCTTGAAAGCAGATTTACAACGACTAAAGATCCTCTAATACGCCCAGAACGCACAAACCTATAAATTAATCACATCGTCTAGAAGCCCGCGATTCTGGAGCTCTTTCTCGTTTTCGCCAATGTCCGTTCGCTCCTACCAACTTGGGGGAGCACATCGGAGTCCATCTGGCTTTTCAACAAGCCCATCAGCCGCTTCTTCTCATCTCGCTGACCAGGGTCTTCATACAACACACGCATACTTTCGTCCACCGCATTGATATTCCCCGCGTTGCCACCCATGTCTTCGAGAGGCTCGAATGGATTGACGGAGGATATGGTGTACGCAGAGACGGCGACTGGGATGTTAGAATCCAACTGCACAATCGAAGGCTGCCGAGATTGAGGCTGATAACGCGAACAATCAATACTCAAGCCGTACAAAAGACTGGAAATGACTGACTTTGGATCGGTGTGGCTTGGACCGCTTCCCGATCCTCACCTCTGGCAGTTCCTCGTCATCCGGAGACTGTCTCTTGCCGAGCAAATTCGTGATGCTCTCCTGAAGAGCTTTAGTCGCCTCATTGTCGATTTTGACGGGTGATAGTGAAGATCGGCTTGATTGCCGCGGGAGCTTCATTGGTGAGGGTGATTTTGACGATGGTATTCGGGAATTCTTCCTCTCGCGTTCCAGCTCACGCGCCGACAGATGGGGAAGAGAAAGCGTGCCACTGAAACTCCCTTGTACAGATGCCAAGGATGAGGTGGCTTGTGTGCCGTCCTGGAACAATGGGGTGGGCCTTATAGGTGGGGGTGTGCACGATGACGAAGATGATGATGATCGTAAGAGACCAGGTCGATGCAATATGCTGTTGGGTTGCCCAAATGTAAAATCTTCCCCGACCTTCTGTGGATCCTTTTGCGGAATATGACGAATCGGGTGTTGGTTTGGCGATTGGCCATTGGCAGGCTTGAGCTCATCAAGAACTGGCGTCGCAGGTCGAGGGAACACAGCTTTGCCACCTTGGAGTTGGCAATATTAGGTGAGGCTTCTGACATCAGGGCATACATATTCAACTTACTGTTCGTAATGTCATGCATTCTTCCATCCATGTCTACATCAAAAGGCACATCTGGATCGACTGATAAAGCTTTCCCTTTCCCCTTTTTTGAATCCAAAGCTTTTCCTTTCCCCTTGATGTCTATGACCACCTCCGGGGTAGGGGTCGCCAGTTGGGTTTGGCCCCTGCTTCCAGCTACAAGATGATCTTCAAGTGGAGGGATTGTGCCAGTTGTAGCCATGACTGATAGCCACCCCACGCCGATGACGGGAACGCCCCATTCACAAGCCTTGTCAAACTTGAGGCCAGTCCCAGACGGACAAAGCAAGTGCGTGGAGCGCCGCGAGAAGGCCGGAGCCAGATTTATACCTGTAGATAATTTAATATATGGATAGGGAGACAAGTACGAATGAGTTACCGAGAGCACGGAGCAATCGCTTCATAGCGCATAATTCCGACTGGTCGAACCCTGATATGCTCATAGTGACCGTCTCTGTGCCTAAATGGGATTAGACTTGGGTACAATTTGAGAAAGAGACTATAAAGCACACCAGGAATAGGTGCCAATATGGCTAGAGGACGGAAATAAACATATTCGTCAACGGGACACACGCGGTCCTCAAAAATACACCGCTCCAACCAACACTCGGTGCGATATTTATCTCGCAAAAGGTCATCTGGTTCCTCGCGATATATTTTACTCCCGCTAAATAGGCCATGCATAAGTTATGAACCAAAATTAAACGCAGGGACACATACCTGACAAGCCTCACAATAATGTAATCGACATCGTCGTCATCATCCGGGGCCATGACGCCACCATATTGCTTAATGGCGCCTTTCACACTCTGGCTCTTAGCTTCTCCAAGTGCGCGGAACCTTGAGCCAGAGAAGATACCCTGGGCTATCCGAGATGACGAGCTTTCGCCATTCTTCTCCGGTGCTGCTTGTGCCTTTAAAAATACCGCAGCTGATGTCGACGTCCGCCTGAAGGGCTGCTGTGCCCCCGTATTGGCCTCTTTCTGGATCGGTGCAAACGAATTGGCGCGTCGAAAAGAGGAGATAACGCTCCGGCTGCTGCCGCTAGCATGAGGAGGTATTTTGAAAGGCGATTCGGGGAGCGGCTGAGGCTTGCGACCTTCCTGCGATTTTGAAGGACTATGTACGACTTCACCGTCCGTTATTTGATACCCCCGTCGTTCAAGTAGACCACCCCAAAGTTGTAAGGTGACTGAGGGCAGAATTTTGACGTCAACAAGCTCATCTTCGAATTCCTCTTGATCTGGTGGTAAATTGGGAGAATGTGACTTGGCTGAAGCGTCCTCGTCATTCTCAGATGCCACAACTGATGACGAAGGTGGAGGAGGTTCGGCTATTCCAGGTATTTCAGCACCCAGGGCAGTATTGTAGAAAGAATGATCACCTTCGGTCGCCACTTTTCTGTCTGGGGGCGGTCGGGCAACGTCATATGTAGCCTCATCAAATCTACCTGAGGGTCCGTCTTGAAGGATATCACGTTATGATGAAGGCAAAACGTACCCCCAAAGTCGAGACAGTCCCAAAACCACTCCTCCCATACTAGATAAATCTTAGCCTCGCCCCTACTGTTGAACTTTCTTGCGTATCGCATCTTGTCTGTTTTCTCCTCACCAGAGCACAGCAAATGTGTCACTTTGACTGGGCGTTCGAGATTTTTGAGATAGGTTCCACCATGCTGGATGACGAGTTTGCTGATTCTGGTACGCCTCGTGATATCCGTGATACCGGAAGGACATATTACTATGCTGGAGAAGATGGATAGACAATGTTTCTCAATGCTCTGCAAGGATATCAGGTGAATTGTCACCTTAGAGTAATGGAGTTATGAACACACGCTTGGCACATCAACATCATCCCCTCGTAGCCAGATTTGATAGCACTCCTCAACCCATGAAGGTTTCAGGATGGGTATTTTGCGATACAGGGCACACTTCAGGTTGGTATTATAAGTGGCGGCTGGGACGTGTGCAAGGCTTGACCTACCGTATACTTCGCGCCCCCATGCTGATTCGCGATTAAGTGTGTTACGCGATCGGTAAACGCGGTTACAGAGGTCGCACCGAGCTCAAGAGCCCGTTTGAATAAAGTTGGCTGAAAGGTGTTGAGCAACTGCGGGATATCAAAGCAATGCCAAACCACCTTATCAACTATTCCGGTCGCACAAAGCACTACGCCCTTAAAAGGCCTTGGGCATAGGTCTACGACGCTTGCACCGTCACTTCCAGCTTGTGTGTCCTGAGCCCAGCAAGCCTCTGCATCGGCTATTTGCAGGTACGCTGCTTCTTGCGCAGGTCGAAGTTTGACATTTGGAACCTGAGAGCAGGTTTTAGGACGCGATATTGCCCTCAAAAAATGGACTTGCCTTGCTTGACTTGTTTCCCCGGCGTCGCATTGTGTAACGAATTCGAAATTAAACGATGAGCGCGTTCACATTCAGTTGACGTTTAGGGCAGGCTAAAGCGTGGATTGATGGCGATTTGTGCCTGTTTATACCAAACCCTCATTTCATCCAGTAGCGTTCCAATCGCTGCTTGTCCCCAACGATGCTAAATACCACAATTTGTCCCAGCTTACCCCCCTCCAAAGTCCAGACAGATTCAGCGCAGCCTTTCGAGCAATCGTCACCATCTACTTCATACAATCACCCTCACCATCGATCTCACAAAGCCCGATGACTACTCACAAAACCACCAGCGTGATAAGCAGAAAGCGCTTTGCACGCATGCATACAACTGAATTTCTTGACCCTTTGCAGACTGCTATTACCAAGAGTCACAATGCAGTCAAGACCCGTCCAACAGGGTCGGTAGCTGAGGGGTTGGTTTGGCCTATGCTCAAAGAATTGGATCTTCGGAGGCTGGAAATCCACGCAGGTTGGGGTGATGGGTGCAATTTGGAGCGGCTGAAGGATATGACCTGGCCCCTGGAGAGCTTATTCCTGGGCAGCTGTGAGGAAGGGCAAAGTGACAACTATCCGTGATGCTTCGCCGGGATTAAAACCCTTGCGCATTACTTCTGTGCCAACATGAATTTTAATTCCGGAGGCGCGCGCAACCTCAAGGAGCTCAAGATCGTTATCAATGACGTTTTGTTTATGTTCATTCAGCTCTGCAAAAACAACCCGAAAGTAGCAAAAACGCTGCAGACACTACAGCCTATCGGTCACCTC
This sequence comes from Phaeolepiota aurea, assembly GCA_036937095.1. Lineage (NCBI taxonomy): Eukaryota > Fungi > Basidiomycota > Agaricomycetes > Agaricales > Squamanitaceae > Phaeolepiota > Phaeolepiota aurea. Next base: position 35,762 of record JASFDG010000135.1, read on the forward strand.
AATGGTCCATACAAGATACGCAAGGTCCTTGAGGCCCTGCAATGGTTAGAGGCTCTGGAATCTCTGGGTGTGAGGTCAGATTCCGTGAATATGCGTGATACTCAGTCCCACGAAGTGTCCTTCATTTCAACACTGGTGACCTGGTCGACGTGATTGTAGGTCGACGGGGGCCTATCGTGGTGGTCCCTTTCCCGCAGTATCTGCCAAATGATATCCAATATCTAGTTTTCTATGCCTCCCCCGCCCCCCAACCCCCAACGGAGGGTCCAGCACGCCAAAGAACGTCTTCCGAAGTTTTACTTTGGGTTTCAACAAGGGCCCCCAACGCGGCTTCATGCACAGCAGTGGAGATGATGATGATGATGATGATGATGAAGGTGAGCTTGATGATGAAGACAACAATGGATCAGAAGCAGAATCCTTCCCCGATCAGCCGCCGTTTATGCAGCAAGTGCCCGGAGATACCACAAATGAGGAGTAAGACATGGAATGTCTAAGTGACAACGAAGACGATATAGCGGCAGGTGGTTTGACGTCGATCCCAGATTTGGCGTGCAAGGTGTCGATGACTTCTTTTGGGGCGCTGCTGGTGGCGATAGCCCAGAAGTCATGATGAAAATCATGCAGCTCTGCGTCAGGAATTTATTGAAATGTTCTTGCTCACAGATTGAAAGATCCCGATATGGAAATGTCAGTAAGAACGAACATCCCCTCATCGCATACGCCAATTGTTTCGAGTCGAGCCTGAAAACCTCCTGGTATATTCTGCCTCTCAGTTTCAGCATAACCTGCTTGCTTATCGCTGCATGTTGGTCAAGCTCCCCATAAAAGTCTTCTCTAGTCTCGCCCTAGCATAATCTGATCGTATGTGTGCATGGCTCGACATCACCACCATACACCATACACCACCAAATCCTCTGGGACCAAACGTGGGTGTCCACCTGCCAAAAGCCATGCCTGCTGGGTGGCGTCGGAGGCTTGCTTCATGATCAAGGGCAGTGCATGTCAGTAGGTGTTGTTGCTGTCCGGGATGATGTTCCTAGCAACCAAAGGCTTCTTCGCGCTGGGTCCTGTCCCTGCTTGAGGGGTTAACATTGCGTCTAAACCAACAAACATTTGCGCTAAATAAGAGTGTTGGGAGCGTTACAGATATCCGCTAAGGGTTGGGCTGCGTGGTGACACATAAGGCGGATAGGGTGAGGATTTCGACCAGCTGGAGATAATGTATGGATGCTGTGGGAGATGAGAAGTCTCCAACGTAGGAAGCTTGAGATTAGGTATATTTTCGCTGGCTGGAAGGGCGCTAGACCCTATCGGTGGTATCAAACGCAACTTTTGTGTGAGCATTCATTGCGCAAACATACGGGTATCGTGCATAGGGCCATATAACCATCAAACCATGTAAAAACCCTTTATGTCCGCTTTGAGGCTCTTCAATTTCTCCACCGAACCCTCCCCCAGGAACGAGCTGCCGTAGATACTCACTGACTCCAGAACCTCCTCTGCCGGCGAAAGTGTCGAAAGGCGCGATCGGATTATGAAAGCGAGGTCATCGACCAGCATGGCTTCATACTTTGGTGGTGACTGAATGCCAATGTCCAGGGCAGTTAGCCGGGGGACAAACCGCATGTCCTTGTGCGCGCGGGCGAGGCCTCTCATGCGTATGGCACTCTCCCCATTGAGCGCCCTCGTTGTATGCATGAGCCTCAGGTGCCGCAAACGCGGAGTGTGCGTCAGGACAGGGAATATTATATCCGAGCTCGCGAACCCACGAAGGGTGAGAGCCTCGAGAGTGCATGACGACTTATCAATCAAATTGACAATGGACTTTGCAACGACAGGACCAGACTGTGGGTTGTTGTTTGCGATGCTGACCGAAAGAGAATTGAGAGAGGGAAGGGATAGTCGATCGAGGATGAACTCGCAGTTGGGCATGACCATGTGCATGGCGACTAGCAGATGCAGCTGCAGGAGTGAGGGGAGATTGCAACCTGGAGCGGGCTCGCCAGGTGGTGATCTAGACCCTTCCAGATAGATCGTCAAGTGCGTCAAGTTGTGCATGTTGGAGGACGTGCCAATGGGGGCGTAGGAGTATGTGGTTAAATGTGTTATCTGTTCCCAAGGTAATTGGACTTCATTGAGGAAATCGCCCCTTTTAAATCCGGACAACTCGACAGCCCTTAGCTTTGGCGCGGTTAGGTGCACAGTGATGGGTTTAGGCCTCCCTACGAGCTGAAGAGAGGTCAATCCTGATAAGGTTGGATAAAACACTTCCGGGAAAGCTAAGGGTCGTAGGGTAGCCAGCCGTTCGATGAATTCTGTGGTACATTTCAAGCCTTGCAGGCGAGGAATGTGGTCGATAATCAAGGCTATGCATCCAGGCGGCACCGTATGTACCCCTTCAGTGACTACATGGAAAAGATCGGCGAAGATCGGGGCATCCCCTGACCGGCTGAGGGCCGAGCTAAGGACGGAGGCAGCGACTTCGGAATAATCTTCATGCTTGTACGGGTTGGTGTACTTGAAGGAGATCCTCGACCACAATTTCGGCAGCTTCAACGCGATATCTCGCCAATACGTGCAAACGAGCCCGGCACACCAGGTGAATTCTGTCCGATCATATATCGTGACCATCGGGTATGCGAGGAGGAGGATTTCGCCAAGGAGTTCGGGAGGCAGACGGCGGATGGGTGATCGGAGACTCGAATGACTATCGATGTACGCTTGTACTTTCTGGCGCCGCAACGCGAGAAACTGAGCAGCCATCTCAATTTGCTCCTTCGCGCCAGTAAGGTCATCAAGCTCTAACTGAGCTATAACGACATCTTCCGCGATGATTGCATCCTCTGATTCACTCAGGAGGTCATTGTTGCGTAATCGATTGAGTAGCGGTACTCGGTAAGATGCAGGATATGTAGTGGTCAACTTATTGAACAAGGTGGTGAGGGAGTCAGTTGAATTCTCCATAACGGTTCGTCTAGGAAGCTCTGATTGGGAAGTCCTGTTTTGTGATGGAACTTTTTTGTTTGTATTCGTACAGTAAGTTGGTAAGTCCCTGACAAGACTGATCAGCTAACCTTGAAATGGTAACTAGACCCTTTGACTTCAACGTTTTAACTCCGAGCAGTGAGCGATGTGAAGGCACCAACTGAGTTGGTTGATGAGTAAACCAGGCACCCAGATTCAGGGCCGCCGGGCACTGCCAAGAATGGGGTCCATTGATCGTCACTCGAGTTCAAATCTAGTCTGTGATGGAAGAGGGAAGCAAGGATGGGATGCTGACTTGGGGGTCAACCTAAGGCTCACCCACAAATGCCGCTCGGACAATAAGATGAATGCAATGTAGACCATGTAGTGGATACTTGGATTATTATTACAGTGATCACCCAGCCAGTGGGACACGAAAATGAAGGTGGCTCGGAAAAATTTTCTATGTCAATTGAGGTGGCCCATCCAGGGTAAACTTTTGTGCATACCTAGTCTCTACCTTATTGCAGAGTTTTGGCTCAATCTGGGCTCTATGACAATGGATATTGGGCAATCTATAAAACCATTGTTATCTTGTCAAAACCGGCCAGTGGGACATGTCACATCAACACCAAAAAAGGATAATCAATCAAATCTAATAACAATCATCATCCATCAGCGCGTCTTTACTGACCTCTGCAACAACGGGTATCCCAATTTGGCAATGTGTGATGTGACAGCCCCATCTTATCTCAATAACTAGTTCCTCTTCCTCCAGTACAATAGGCCAAAATTATGTGCTGAATAGGGCAGGGTAGAGCCTATATACCTAGTGTCACAGTTTCAGCTTAAATACTTCTCATAAAACATATTTATGCCAAGATAACCTGTTTTGGGACAGTTTTTCATAGTTTCTCCTTCAAAAACAAAGCATTTTCATATTAGATTGCATTGCAAACTGTGCACATGGAAGGTAGACAATCTTGTTTTAATACTGAAAAAAAGTCCGAGGCAAAAGACCTTCGGATCAACTCAGAATTATCATTTGTCCCACTGGCCGGCTGATCACTGTACTTGTAGCCTACAAGAATCTGGCCCAAGAAATGGGGACATTCAGGGGTCGTCGGTGATTCAGATGTAGGCCTGACAACATCCGCCGCGCCATATGGCTCCCAACGTGTACGCCTTCACGCTCCTGCCATATGCCTGTCAGCCAAGAATGAGTTTGCTCATGGAAAGGACCCCACACGTAGCTTCCCTTCCGTGCTTCTACACATTGAATCACCTGGGATATACGTTCAATGGCTGGAGCGGTTTCGCTTCATGCAAATTCATCGCGCCGACCTGCCCACACCTTGAGCAAATCAGGCCTACGAGTGTCATTCCCACCCCGTTTGGAAGTGAAAGCGCGCAATGATAAACGGGGCGGACGGCGGCGATCATATGCTTGAAGCCAAGCCACGATGCTATCGAGCATGTCCACAAGTTCCCTCGGGCTAGCTCTGTGACACTCCTTCATTTGCGCCCAGACCACTTCCCCGTCGAGCATATCGAACAGCTGTTTGCTAGGACTGGCGCCCTGCAGGTGCGCAACCAATGAGGACATAGAGAATTGCTCCAATGGGCTGAGATCTCCGGGACGGGTGGAGCCATACAGGCCAGAGGCATAGTATTGCAAACCAATCTCAGCCAGGCTTTGGTTATACAAATGTGCAGGGACGTGAAGGTCGCCAGAACGACGAGCATCAGTGATAAATTGTTGGAAGACGCGGCCAAACGGCATTTCAAGTGGCATCCCATACGCGTGCCTATGGCCAGGCAGGCGGAAAAACAATGTAGTCGGAGGATGTTCTTGATTGGGGGGTGTAGCCTCGGCATACTGGATGAGGGTCTTGTAAAGGTCACTGAGGCTGTCTTTATAAGCTTCTTGAGCAACGTTCTGAGGTATCTGTCTGTGGAATGGACATGGTTGGATAGGGCATTTTGAAAGTTGGTCGCGACACTGAAATCCGCAATTAGTGTGACGAATACGTGCAAAAAGTTTCAGTTACTAACATATATTTCGAGCCTATCAAGCACGTCCATAAATGTGTTGTCTCCAGAAGATGCCATCCATAGCTTTTGTTTTGATATGGTCATTGAGAATTTCGACGCTTGTCTCCAAACAAGAGATGTGAAAGAAAGAGTGGCTGAGCGCAGAAAGAAGACCAACAGACAAACGGCCGTTCAGCATCGCTGGTAAGCATTGCCGAGCCAAAGCTACGAGATGTGCATCGAAGTGATGGTAGGGGTCAGAGGCGCAGAGAAATTTGATAAGTAAAGGGGGAATTGTGAAGCATGGGCTCGGAATGTTCATGTCAGCGGGTCCAGTCTGATGGAGTGCGTGCAGGTACGGAAGAGAAGCAAGAAGCAAGGGTTCATCAATGCCGAACAGGTCCAACCAGTTACGTCGGAATGGTAATCCACGTCTCATGGCAAGGACCCCACGGTGGCTCAGGAGTGCATTTAGGTTTGAGGATGGGTCGGACAGTTCCAATTGGTAGATTTCGTGCAACTTGGATTCGAAAACTTCTGCATACCGTGTCTCCCCAAATTGATACATGATGTCGTTGAGGATGCGATGAATTATTGGTGGACAGCCCCCTAATCGGCTGGATTGGTCGGATTGCGTCAGCCAGTTGTTTCGCATTAGCCAGCTGCTTCGCATTATCCTTCATCGATCTCAGATGGAATATGGTGTAGCGGAATGTGTCAAACGACTTTGTGCCATGTACGATGGCGTGTGTCACGAAATAGCGGCATTTCGGATCGAAGAAGTTTTTTTCCACATCCCAGACTGGCTTATCCCTGAAACTCGTCCAACCCGACCCAGGATCCTCAAGCTTGCCTCTGAGAAATAACATTAGACATGGACATTGAACAAATTTAAATTTAAATTCACCTCAATGCATCGCAAGCCACCTCTGTCACCAGCCGTAGACAAGATTCCCTAACTTGTAACCTAAAGGCTTCTTCATCCACAAAAAAATCACCAGAACGCGCTTTATTAAAAAGGAAGTCGCGGAAAGATTTGTGATGGAAGGTAATCTTAGCACTTGATTTGCCGATCTTCAACAATGAGTGTAGAGTGCGCAGTACAAACAACACAGTCCCTTGATCGTAACCTAACAGATCATCCAGTACCACGGGGCGAGGTTCCCCGCACACGACAAGAAATCCAAGAGTATCACGAAGAATTATCGGACTGGCACAGGTTGATAGGATCTGAATGTAGAGCCGATCGAGATCTGAGAGTGCTTTTGCAGCAGCTGGTGATGTGCTCAAGATGATCTTCAGACACTCAACGGGGTGGAGTCCAGACCTAGGGTCTCCCACAAACCTCAGCACGGTCGCTGCATAGATAAAAAACCCTGACGAGTTTAGACGCAATAGATCAAAATGCCCAGGGCTTGGCCAGGGCGTGGGGACATGCTGCATGGTGTCCTCATGTTTCTCCCGGATTTCACCAAACCCGCGACGTAGATATGTTTCGACATCAGCCATTGATCCTTCCAAATGTATGATCTGAACGATGGACCCAATTTTCTTGCGGAGGATCCAGTCGATGGGTGGTTCAGGCCGACTCAGCATGAGGAAACGCAGGTTAATGTCCCCGTGTTTAATGAGAGCACTGCCAATTTGGTTAAGGAACGTTTCCTGTTCCTCGATACTTCCACATTCGTCAATCCCATCGATCACGACGAGGTGAGCACGACAGCGACGCTTCCGATCCACATCCGACGTTCGAAAGGAATACTGGTCCCCGGGAGCTCTATCAGATAGTGCAAGAGCCGCTTGCCGTGATGGTTCAATGATCAACTTTTGCAGCTGTACTTGAGACGTTTTGGTCGGAAGGTCGGGTTCTAATGCAAGCGCCGACGCGAGGTGGTGTCTAAATTCAGCATTATGTTGGGCGAGCCGGTACGCAATTGTTGGATAGAGGGAGTTCGTCGAATTGCAGCCTTGAGTGCCCCGGAAGAAAAAGAATGTGGCTCCGACGGGACCATCGCCATCGTCACCAGAGGCGATGCTCTGTGCGATCGTAGACTTGCCTGCTCCGGCCGGGGCGTGGACCCATAGGATCTTCCTCTGGGTTTTCTCGTCCGCAATCCATTTATTTATCACTTTCAACACTGCAACCCTTGTATCAGGACTACACGGCGCCAGATTGCGAGTCCCATCGTCGTGAGCCGCATTGAATGCCACATACGGTTTTAATATGTCCAAACCTATTATATTCCAAGCATCAGCCTGTGCACATGAGGGGTGAAAAGCATTCATTACCTTGTTGGTGTTCGGATGAAGCAAAATGATAATTATTATTGATATCGTGTCCAGCATTGTTGAAATTCGAACCATCGGCTACAAAGCTGTTGGCATGGGCAAACATTGTCGCTGCCTTTGAGGATGCTGAAGGAGATGACATTGCGGCAGGGTAGTATCGGTGAGCTGTTGTCACTGTTCTTGACAGCCTCTGCTACAAGGCTGCACGACGCTGTTGAAGGGCTTCAGCGCCTAAATGTGGGAAGAACTATATTATAGCCCTCGGATGTCGCCGTAAGAGAATCCTCAAGCCATGAGCCCGCCCTGTGTAGGAGGGGCGGCGCCGCAAGGGAAGTGGTTGTAGATGAACATCAGCACCATCTATGCAAAACATTAACTTCCTAGCAGTGGGTAGGTAGGCAAGTCGTCAGAATAGTACAAGGCGACTGAAGCAGCTAAGTTATATAGGACATTATAAATTTATAATTAATTGTATTAGCAAATCACGTGGTCGCGTCACAACTCCCTTTGTTTGGAGCTCGATGAACATGTCGGTCAACACCCTTGGTTTTGCACTCGACCATCAATCCTTCCAAGTGGATGATTTGAACAATAGACCCAAATTTCTTCCACAGGATATAGTCGATATGGGGCTCTGGCCAGCTCAGCACCAGGATGCATAGGTCAATCTCCTTGTGGTTGATGAGAGAGCCACCAATCTGATTAAGGAAGGTTTCTTGTTCTTCAATACTTCCACATTCATCAACACCATTGATCACCATGAGGCGGACATGATGCTGCCATCTATGTTCTGCACCTGAAGTTTGAGTGGAGTGTGGACCTGAGGGAACTATATGTTATATCTAGTCTTTGAAAGTCCAGTCAGGTTTGGTTTTTGGACAAGATTTCTAATAACCGAACCTGAACCGGTTAGGTCTCAACTCTGAACAACTCAAAACCTGACCAAACCATTCATAACCAGTCACCTACAGTCAGATCTGGTTACATAACCAGTTATTGTCAGTTCAAACCAGACCTAGTCAGAACCAGTTAGCTCCAGTTCGAGCAGGTCAGAACCAGGTTCCTGAGGGTAGGAATGATGTCTCTGCCAGCAATCACATACAGTAAAACACTACATAAT
>JASFDG010000136.1:7403-43999 GCA_036937095.1 Phaeolepiota aurea
AGTAATTGGCAGCACCGCGAAATTTACTTTAGCCCGACTCTGCCGGTGAAAGACTCAGAAAGAGAACTCCACAGAATGCGAACCATCTTCGTGATTGCTCAGCGTCAGGGCCACCGCGCCCGGAATCCAACACACACTCTTTTGGCTTTTGCTGACAAGAGCACATGGAGTAATCTCGGGCCGTTACACCATTTTGTGTGTGCGAAACCGTGCGTTAACGCCTGCGGAATCTGCTCAGCGACACGTATGTCCAACGGCACAAGTTTTGTGAGTCAAGCTGGTATATTTATAGCATCGGTAGCGATCTCGGGCTTGTGAGTTGCTTCATACACGGGAAGTCTGTAGATTGGTTCAAACCACTCTGGATGTATAACCCATTCAAGCCACCACCCTCACCACCGGCCTTTGGTCAGGGCAAAGTTTTACCTGAGGGAAAAGCATCGTATGCGGAACATTATATCAAATAAGCTCTACTAAAATGCAGCTTCAGTTTGCTCTCGCAATTACTTTTTCATTGGTTAAACCCTTTCCTCTTGGTCGGGTTCTCTCGGCCTCTGGAAATAGAAGGTATTTCAGCAGCTGTTGTGTGAGCTGAGTGCTGACCACATTTAACTTAGACTTTTGGGAGTTGCCTGACTCCCGATTGACGGAGTCGATCACAGACGAGCTTGAAATCAATTTTTATTCGCGATGCGCTCCAGACAGGCGGCCCTGTTCTATCCAGGAAAAACTCGATGCTAGGAAGGGTCGTGAAAACCAACCGGTGGTGGGTCGGTCTGGCTTTCCTTATGCTCTGCTCCAGCTTTAATTCGAGAAGTGGTGGCAAAACCTCACTGGTCGCCTGTCTAGCACACAAAGCCCTGAATCTGAACACGATCAATCTTTGTTCAAAGCGATCCACCGCACGTTCTTTACGCGCATCTGGGTCGCTGGTGTCCTGCATTTATGTGCTGGTACTAGTGCTTCTACCTTGTATGCAAAACGGGCTGCTTACGTGGACGTAAATACAGATACACTGCGGACAACAACTCCTCTGCTCAGTAAGGTGATACTCGCGTGGCTGGTTGAGTCTTATGTCTACTGGCGTATCCCCGACGTGGAGAAAGCACTTCCGGGTGTCCCACGACCAAGGGGAGTAGGCTACGGGATAGGGCTCTCTATTGCCCTATTTGTTATGCAAGGTAACATACATTCGTTCCTCTGGAGGTCCAAGACTCTCAACTTAATTTAGAGGCTGCAAGTTTGGTCAGTCGGCCTTGGGCTCTGTGAGGTTAGTAATTTGGTCGTTGATACTAATGAACCCACTTAGATGACCAATCAGTATATGCAAAGTAAGTTTCCTCAGATCCTACTTTACCTACTCAGCTATTCACACCAATGCAGTTAGCATGATCACGGGCCTCTCAACACGCACGGGTGTACGCTCATGCAGTATTATTGTCGTAGATGGCCGAGGCTAATTGACTCTTCAGCTCATAGGTGGTATTTTCCGCAAATCTTTGCGACTGTCGGCACGCGCTCGTAATGAGCACAATGTAGGGCAGATCATGACGATGATCTCCACTGACACGACGCGCCTCGATATGTTTGCTGCCTACGCGCATAAGTATGCATTAAACCATCCTTAGGTCGCTTATTCTTCGTTGACGAGTATTGTTCAAGTTTGTGGGTGGCTCCAATTCAGATTGCCATTGGACTCGGGCTGCTTATTGGAAACGTAGGTCGGGGTCATTTTTAATCTTGCTTACGCTCAAAAGCTGTTCATATCGTCGTCAGTTAGGATATTCAGCGCTCGTTGGCCTTGGGGTACGTATATGCGAGTTTGCAAAATTATTACCAGTTCTCACCACCAAGATCCCAACTGCCAGGTGCTCCTTTTCGGGATGCCAATTCAAGGCATTCTGATCATGATTGTCTTCAAGCAGCGCAAAAAGGGTGTCAAATTTACTGACACGCGTGTGCGGTTGACCACTGAGGCAAGTCAAACCAAATACAAAACATCTCTTTTTCTAATACTCTCTAGGTTCTTCAAGGTATTCGATTGATAAAGGCTTACGCATGGGAAGCATTCTACACACAGCAGATTGGGCAGCTAAGAGCGAAAGAGATCAAAGCAATTCGGAAATCAGCGTGCGTCTGACCCATTTAGTCGACCAACTGAAGGTTAACCTAACCCAGTGTTGCACTATCACTATTATTTGCGATGGTGACCTTTATTCCTGTCTTAGCGGCTGTTTTGACCTTTGTATGGTGTACCTGGTGGGGGGTTATGGCTTGATCTGACCATGCACACTTGTAGATCACTTACTCTCTGAGTGGGCACGACCTCAACATTGCCATAATATTCAGCTCTTTGCAGCTATTTAACGCAAGCCTTCTTCTTAGAGGCCAAAAGCAGATGATTGACGATATGTTGACAGATTATCCGGATGCCGCTCCTTATATTCCCCTTCGTAATCTCTAGTCTGTCAGATGCGCTTGTCGCTCTTATGCGAATATCCAAATTCTTGGTGGCCGAGGAGCTGACGGAGCCGTACAAGGTCGAATACGATGCCTCGTTCGCTGTCGATGTTGATGGCGATTTTACGTGGGAGTCGGTTTCTGCCACTGCAACCACTGACAAGGGGTCCGAACGCAAAGGAGGCAAGGAGGGCACCAAAAGGGAAGGGGATGGTGACCAGACTGAAAAGAAGGGGGCGGGAAAAGGTTTCTTTGGCAGGAGGAAGAAAGAGGATACCAAACCTGCACTGCCCTCCTCTTCTGCAGATGTTACGCCGGCACAGGAGAAAGAAGAGGGGGAGACAGAGACTCCGTTCATGCTGACAGACCTGAAGCTGAATATTTCAAAGGGTGCCTTTGTTGCGATTGTTGGTCCGGTTGGATCGGGAAAGGTATGGATAACTGGAATGTCTAAAGTACCTTCCATAACACCCTCTTCAGAGCTCGATCCTTCAGGCATTGATCGGCGAGATGCGACGTACCAGGGGAGAGGTAACACTGCGTTCGTCGATGCACAGGGTCGCAAACTCACTTGGTGATATCCAGGTATCCTTTGGGGGGTCCGTGGCATATGTTCCCCAAATTCCCTGGATCAGAAACGCAACACTGAGGGAGAATATACTCTTTGGTCAAGCAAATGATGAAGAGAGGCAAGTCGAAATTCCCTCCTTTTGACCTTTTAACATTTTAACCATACTGAAGGTTTCTCCAAACGATCAAGGCGTGCAACCTGCAACGTGATCTCGACATATTACCGCTCGGGGACCAGACAGAGATTGGAGAGAAGGGCATAAATCTTAGTGGTCAGTTTTTTGAATAGTATGGTTAGGAACACTGATGATTTGACTCAATTGGCTGTTAGGTGGACAGAAGGTGCTTTTTCCGCGTTGGCATTCATCTTACTTATGCTTAATTCCCATCAGGCTCGTGTATCTTTAGGACGTGCTGCATACGCCCAGGCAGATATTGTGCTTCTTGACGACCCTCTTTCTGCTGTCGACTCTTATGTTGGCAAGAGCATCTTGGAGAATTGCATCCTTGCTGGACCATTAGCAGGCCGGACGAGAATTCTCGTGACGCATGCCTTACATGTTCTCGACAAAACGGATTACATCTACGTTGTAAATAATGGCCGTATCGTTGAGGAGGGGACCTATGAGGTAGTCTATCGTCCTTCCAATTGCCTGCATAACACTCATCGATGGTTTTATACTACTAGGCCTTGAGAGAACGCGGTGCCGATTTCTCACGTCTGATCGAGGAGCACGGCAGTGTCAACCAAGGCCAGGCGATCGATTCAGGCAAGGCATCTCGCCACCGAAATGCACCAGGTGATAAAGGGGGAGGAGCGAGTAGTTCAGAGATCAACCTCAAAGAAGAGAAGCTCATGCAAGACGAAGAACGCAATGTTGGATCGGTAGAATGGGAAGTTTATAGAAAGTACCTGAAGTATGCTGGTGGGATCGCATGGATACCATTGATGGGAGGCCTGCTCGCACTGAGCGAGGCTGCACAAGGTAACGCCCTTCCTCTACGATGTCTGTTAGCGTTACTGATGTTGGGAGGCCAAAGTTGGAAGCAATCTATTCTTGGGGTTTTGGACATCTGACAACATCTCTGGATTCCGGCAAGTTGATTACATTGCGTTATACACAGCCCTAGGCGAGTAATCTCAGCTTAAGCAACGAGCATTGTGTCTGATATTGTCTTCCTTTCTTCTTTTTCTTCTTGCGGGCAGGTGTTGCTCAGGCGTTTTTTTCATTTGCTTTGACTTTTGCATTTATGTTAGTCCTGCTCCACCCACTTGGAGGAACATAACTCAAGATGTGGTCTATAGGGTGGTGGGTTTGATAGCCAGCTTTAGGCTCTTCCGAGCCGCATTGGACTCCGTTCTCCGCTCCCCTACTTCTTTTTTTGATACGACGCCAATGGGTAGGTGATATATTTCAGCGATATCCATCCGAATCACAAACGTGAACATTTCGTTTGCAGGCCGCATATTATCCAGGTTATCCAAGGATCAAGATACTCTCGACGCGGAGCTGCCCCTTTCGATGATGCAGGTGCATAAGTTTTTTGACATAATCTGCCCTCGGAGCCTCACCGGATGTTGCCAATGCAATTCGCAGTTTTTATCAATGTCCACTTCTGTCTTGGGGACGATTGCGCTTGTATTCTACACTTTCCCATATCTGGGCATTATATTCGCGCCAATGTCCATACTCTACTATGCTATCTCCGTCTTCTATCGGAAATCATCCGTGGAGACGAAGCGTACTGATTCTCTCATGCGTTCTGCATTGTACAGCTCATATACAGGTGGGTGTCATGCAGTTTGTATCTACCATATTGCTCATGCCATTGCAGAAACTCTCACTGGGCTGCCAACGATTCGGGCTTACAGAGAGCAGGTAGGCCCATTCATCTAAGTATGCCCAATATAATGCTTGAACACCACCAAAGTCACGCTCCATCAAGGACGCGGAAAAGGGCCTGGATATGGAGAATAGGGCTTACTACATGACCATCTCCATCCAACGATGGATTGGCGTTCGACTCGATCTCTTCGGAAACATCCTGGTATTGGGAATTGTTCTCTTTGGTGCGGGATTCCGACACTCCGTGAATCCTGCAAAAATCGGTGTCGTGCTTTCGTACACATTAGGCAGTAGGTGAACCTTGAATGTACGCTGGAAGTTACCATTGACCCATCACCCTACTACCAGTCACCCAGATACTTGGTGAGAACGTTAGTTTATGCCGGCGTTTAGGAAATCCTCAACTTCTTGATAGCGGAGCTTGTCTCGCAGTTTGCGCTGACCGAACAGAATATGAACGCTGTGGAGCGACTTCAACATTATTCTGAACTCCCTGGAGAAGGCGAGGTCACGACTGCACATGACCCACCTATTTCATGGCCAACCGAGGGCAGCATCTTATTCCAGGACATTGAACTTGCCTATCGCCCAGGCTTGCCATTGGCTTTGAAAGGCGTCAATCTCAAAATAATGCCAGGGGAGAAAGTATGTTAACTCCTTCCCTTCTTGATCTAACTGATATCAACGTATTGCACCAGATCGGCATAGTTGGGCGTACTGGTGCAGGTGGGCTTACATGATTGGTTTCGTACTAAGCTTGATTCGGGTCCTGTTTGTTCCAATCAGGAAAAAGTTCGTTACTGCAGGCCCTTTTCCGGTACGTCTTGGTTGAGATATAGGAAGCCTGCCCCTTAGTAATGCGACCCTATCATAGCATGGTACCACTTCAAGGTGGCAAGATTGAGATTGACGGTTATGACACCGCAAGCATGGGCCTTGAAGTCTTGCGTACCCGCCTAGCATTGGTCCCTCAAGAAACGAATCTCTTCCTTGGTACCTTGCGCGAAAATCTGTACGATCATCCCCAAGCATCGACAGTTATACAGACTCATTCCTAAATCCCAGCGACCCGCAAGCCCTCAGAACTGATGCCGAATTGATATCTGTCCTCCAGCGAACGTGGCTGTTGCCCCGTAACGGTTCGTTGGATCCTTCTGCAGAGGCGAAGTTTAGTTTAGACTCAACTGTAGGAGACGAAGGTTGGTTTATCTCTGCCATTTATGCTGTCACCAACGCATGTCTGCTTTCAGGAGGCAACTTCAGCACTGGAGAGAAACAGCTCCTTGCGCTATCACGCGCCCTTGTGAAGGGCAGCAAAATCATAGTTCTTGTAAGTGCTCTCTATGGCCTTACCTCGAAATAACCAGCCTTGAATACCCCCGAACAGGATGAAGCAACAAGCAATGTAGATGTTGAAACAGACGCAAAGGTCCAGCAGACCATTAGGACAGAATTTGCATCCTCAACTCTGATCTGCATTGCTCACAGGCTGAACACAATAGGTTCGTTGAACAGTACCTCAGCTGACATAACTTGAACCTCACTGCACCTTTGAAAGCGTATTACGATCGTGTTGTTGTCATGAGCCAGGGCGAAATCGCTGAGATTGGAACTGTGCTCGGTCTGTTTGACAAGGACAATTCTATCTTCAGGTCATTGTGCGATGAAGCAAATCTATCCCGCAATGAAATAGAAAAATACAGGCTGGCCACGGCGTTGAAACATGATAGTACGTAATATAGTTACCCCCACCTCAAGATAACCCCCTTCAAGATAACCCCACCTCAACTGCTTCTGATTGTTTTCGTAAACTATTGGTATACTACCACCTATGGGGTGTTTGTACTAAATTTCGTTGATGAACGCATTTCTCTCGCAGTCCTCAACCTGCGCTCTAAAAAGTATACTGCTGGAAAGCTGCAGAACCCCTCTTGCTGAGCATGGTCATTTTGGATATATTCCATGAGGTTGTTGTGGTAAACGAGGATGAAAGACAGGTACCTCACATCGGACCTGGTTAATGTTATGCGTTAATTGCACTATTGTGTACAAATTTGCTTGGGGTGACCACGGCAGCTTCAAGTTGTGCAGAAACAAATTCACTGGTACCAATGACCCAAACAGGGCAAGATTTTATAGCGGAGTTATCACCGCGTCTATATTGAATGCAGACAAGCGTGATGATGATCCGTGCCTATGTCCCACCATGAGGGTATCTATCCAATGTAGGCGATCATTGTCTACAGATCCGTGGAATCAGCCATCCGATTTCCCTCCCGTTTGCATCTTGAACATGCGCATTCAAAATACCAACCCTTCTGGAGTTCTGCCATCCTTTCTATGACAGGCGTGCTTTCAGTAACGTCTACGTAGCTGATACAGAGCTCCTCGCCGCTTGGGACATCGCGGGTGGTGTAAAAGTTGAGGGAACGCCCAGCCCGACGTTTCACAACATTAGGCGTACAATCTTCCGTGAGAGCGGATAAGTGGTAGATACACCAAGAAAATCAATAGGTGCTGCGTTACCGTGGTTGAAATACGATCCAGAGACATACATCGCCCATCCAAGCATCTCGCTATCATCGCCAAGAGCTGCATCCCAGATCCCAAATACATTTCCATGGTCCCTCGCTAGCACTGCGCGAACAGCTCGAGACGTCGAGATAATAGTTTTCAGCCTTTCCAGTATTGGTAGATCCGCGATTGCAAGCGTTTTCTTAAGGTGGACGGCTGCTGTAGATATGATCTGGTGGATGAACCCATATACGCGGGTGTGCGACAAGAGAATATATGGCTCTGCTCTAATGTGCGCGAGCTCATTATTCTGCAGCTTCAGGAGGTCAAGCCATTGCCCTGGGGAGCTTATCAGTGTATCTGCGCTGCCATCAAGATCGATGGTAGGAATATCTGGAGATTGGCCTTCTTCCAGGCACCGTCTCAAGAGAGCATCCAAGACGAATCGTGCGGTATCGAGTTCGAACTCGTTCAGGTTCAAAACGCGTGAGCCAAACTTTGTGTAAACAGTTTCCGCGGTTGTCCATACTTCATCAAGGCCTTCCAACGTGATGCTTTCTGATTGTAGGTCGTCAAGGAAAGATAGAGGTGTTCTCTCGCTGTCAGGTAGTGGCTGCTGTTTTTTCTTCGCCAATGATTTTGCAAGTGCAGAGTTGATCGCGCTTCTGTACACGATTGAGCCCTCGTGGTCATGCCAGGTATCTCGGCATAATGTCGTACAAAACCATACCCCAGCGTCGAGAACGCTCGGCAGTAGATCCAGACGAATGTTCCAGGTATTCTTCCCGCTCTCGGTTGAATAATTAAAACACCAGGCACACACCTCCCTGCGGAACTTGCGCAGGATAACGCTCGAATATGGCGCTGGGCATGCAAGCACCAATGTGTCCTTTGAGATCGAATAGGTTGCGAAGGCACCTCTGCCGTACGGCGTTGGAAGTACTTCGAATGGGGACCTCGAGGTAGTCATGTTGAGGTTGGTGAGCACCAGTCGGTCTGTGACATGGTGACACATTCATTTCTCTTTAGCCCACCATGGGAAGCAGTTCCGTTGAGACTCAACGTGCATGTTCTATCAAAGGTAAACCGGACAAGAGGATGCTTGGTAGTGAGTACCCAATACTAGATTCTCCTTTTGGTTGCTTATTAAAGGAGCAATATTCACTAAAGTGCTACGGAGTTAGTGGCTATCACCGCAGTGACGGCCCCTGGATATAGATCTTTTCATTATTCATATTTGAAGGCACCAGGGTCTTGACGACAATGGGTTGCTACATTGAACTTCAAGTACCGACCAATCTTGCTTGAAGGGCCTTTCGGAAACTGCCTGAACCTTCCTATACTTCGAATATCAATTGAGTCACCTGCCACCAAGAATCCGCTTCTTTCTCGGTTGAAGTCTTCATCAGAATAATCCGTATGGTATGTTTACGGTCACGGCTGACAGCGTGTAGTGTACCCACTGATACCACCAAGGTCTCTCACGCAATCCTTATTATAGGAGGTGGATGAAATCGCAGCCAGGTCTAACCTGGGCTCTTCCTTTCCTCTTGTATTCGACGCTGTCTCACTCACTCAAGGGAATTTTTAAATCCCTCCGTTTGAAGTACTAGCACAAATCGTAGCTGTGGCAATGCAAGAGAACACTGGTTATTCACTGTTCCACTGTGCTGAATATAACACTCACTCATACTGTAGGTTCAATATTCTCGCTTTCGAGCCTCCTTGTCGGAGGAGGCATCCTATTCATTTCTTATCTCATCACGAAGCACGCATTGCGGAGGGGACTAAGGCCCCCCTCCTTCTGGTCCACTGGGCTATCCAATAATTGGAGCTCTATTAGAAATGCCCCGGAATGATACTCCATGGCTTGTATACGACAAATGGTTTAAGCAATATGGTCTGGATCGTGTATTCTATGAAGGCAGATGTTGATACAACATTTCCAGGTGACATGGTCTATTTTAAAGCCCTCGGGCAGCCATTCCTTATGCTCGGGACCTTGTCAAGAACTACCGATTTATTCGAAACCCGGTCTTCGATTTATTCCAGTCGGCCTAAATCCACCATGATCCATGAATTGTAATTATTTTAGCGGATCGGATGAATGACTCTGTTTTGGCTGACGCAATTGTTGTGCTGCCGTCTAGGATGGATTATGGCTATATATTTTCATTGGAGCCATACGGGATACGATGGCGCCATCAAAGACGTGTATTCCATGACTTCTTCCATCTAAACATTGTCACAAAGTACCAGGACGGACAATTACTGAATGCTCGAGGTTTCCTTATTCGCTTAATGCGCGACCCTGGGGAACTTAGAAAACACATTCGCCAGTAAGTAATAAAACCTCCCACTTCTATCCATTTTGAGCAAAATTCTGCAAGTGCATTTGTAGAGGCCATCGTAGATATCGTATACGGACTGGAAATTCAAGAAAAAGGAGATCCTTATGTTCACCTTGTGGACCTCACCATAGACGCTACAGTGGAGGCTGCATTACCCGGCCGTTTCTTGGTTGATCTCGTTCCCATGCTCAAATACATACCAAGTTGGCTACCCGGTGCGGCGTTCCAGCGCAAAGCTGCAGAGTGGAGAGGATATGGTCAAGGAGTCCTTCAGAATCCATGGAATGAAGCTAAAAGGAGAATGGTGAGTCTGTGGTATAAGCGCTACTCCTCAAGTCTGAAATAATGCAAACAGGAAAATAGTTCATTGAAAGATTGTATTGCTAAAACATTGCTCGCCGCACTTTCTAGCAAAGACAGCACGAATTATGACGATGAAGGGTTGCTCATGGAAGTTACCGCAACAGCTGCGCTAGGTACGCAGTATCTCGCTGACCAAGGAGCGGCTTTACTAACGTCAATACAACGATTAGCTGGTTCTGACACGGTATGTTCCAATGATACCTTCCGATATGGAGGTCCAGCCTCACAGAACAAAAACAGACTATATCATCTGTGTATACCTTCTTTATGGCAATGGCTTTATATCAGGACACGCAAAAGAAAGCACAAGCAGAAATTGACAAAGTCTTGGGAGAACGGTTACCGACTTTCCAAGATCGACAAGATCTGCCATATGTTGAGGCAATTCTGAGAGAGACCATGCGTTGGCAAAACGTGACACCGCTAGGTAATTGTATTTCATCATATTGGCAACCATCCCTGATGCATGTCATTAGGCGTCGGCCATATGACGACGGAAGATGACGTTTACAATGGGTACTTTATCCCGAAGGGCACCGTCGTGATAGGAAGCACTTGGTAAGCGGATCTCTTCCCTTCTGCATGAACGGTGGGCTCAGTTATGTAACAGGTCAATTCTTCATGACCCAAATATCTATCCAGATCCACTGGAATTCAAACCTGAACGGTTCCTGAAAGATGGGGAATTGGACCCGTCTGTGCAAAACCCGAAGGCCGCCTCCTTTGGGTATGGTCGGCGGTAAGCTGTACCATGCATGTTCTGCAAATAGTGACCCCGTGCTGATAGTCGTCGCGCAGAGTGTGTCCCGGACGGTTCTTCAGTGACCAGACGTTATACTCGTTCATATCCTCGGTGCTTGCGACTTTCGATATCAAGCCCAAGCTGGATGCCCAAGGGAACCTGGTGAATATCAAAGCACAAATGACGACGGGGGTAATCTCGTGCGTATTTTCACCAATCGGCCTGTATTTTTCTGACCGATGTCTGGCAGATACCCTGTCCCATTCGATTGTGTTATAACACCACGTTCGAAGGCCGCAGAGCAGCTCATACGTGATATGGGAGAGTAAAATAAATAGATTCCGATGAATTCAAGCCAGGCGCTCCGATGATGTAATCCCAACAGCACTTGAATGAATGTGTAGGATTCTGGACCAAAGGAAATTCCTCCGCATACACGTTGTGAAGCGCTTTCCTGGCGTTGTGAAAAGCTCAAAGTCCGATTACCGCCTCAACAAGCCCGGGAACAGCATCATGAGAGTCGAGCACTGGGCGTATCGATGCTTGTCAGCAAGCGGGAGCTGGAACTTGCGAAGTATAACGCTCGGATATGGCGCTAAACGCCCAAACACCAATGTGTCCTTTAGAATCGAGTAGGAAACTAGTCATAATGAGGTTTATCAAAATCTCCAAGGTTTCAACCTAGGTCTGTGACACCGTGACACTGGCAATTTCATTTCTCTTTAGCACAACTCATTGAGAGCAGTCCCAACAGGGTTCAAAGTTCATGTATTCATGTTCAAGCCTTTCTCTTGGACAGAAGAACTCTTAATAGTAAGTACCTAATACCGGTGGAGTGGTGGCAGCTGGCCCTAGCGGTGTCTGGGTCCTGACGGGGTCTACCTAGCCAGTTCATAAGCGGTTTGTACCGTTCCGAGCAACCCAATCCATTCTGAGCACCAACCATCCTGAGCACCAACCATCATGTGAGGCAGCTCGGCCATTCCACCGGACTCTCCTATGGTTTATCAAATGGAGCAATGTTCGAAAGGAAGTTGTTATGGGGCTGCCATCACTTAGTAGGAATATCATTCACATTTTAAAGCCACCATGGTCTTGCTGAACATACAACTTGATCAATCATTATGCTAGGTCACTCAAAGGGCCTTTTGGAAACTCCCTGCGCCTTCCTCTTCATTGCTACCAAGAATCAATTGAGTCACCTGCCGTCAAGAGTCCGCTTGTTTCCCCGAAGGCTTCGTCATCATGATCAGAATGACCTTATGGATATGATGCCTGCAGTCACGGTTGGCAGCGTGTAGGGTACCACCCATCTCTCTCACGTTATTCTTATCGTAGGGAGTTGGTTAAGTCGCGGAATATGACGGACAAGTCCAACTCAGACTCTGCCTCTCCTCTGTCTCCCTTTCCTTCCGTCTTCGATTCAACGATTCTCAGCTAGACGATTCTTTTTAATCCCTCCATTCAAAGCACTAGCACAAATCGTAGCGGTGGTAATGCAAGAGAATGCTGGTTATTCATTGTTTCACCACGCTGAATCTAATACTCATGTTTTACTGGTAGATTCAGTATTCTCGCTTTCAAGCCTGTTTGTCGGAGGAGGTATTCTGCTCATTTCTTACCTCATCACGAAGCACACATTGCGGAAGAGACTGAGGCCCCCTTCGCCACCTGGTCCGCGGGGCTACCCAATAATTGGGGCTTTGTTAGAGATGCCACAGGGCGATAGTCCTTGGCTTGTATACGACAAATGGTTTAAGCAATATGGTCTGCATCACATACTTTAGTCATCAAGACAGCCATGGACTCAACACTTGCAGGTGATGTGGTCTATTTCAAAGCCCTTGGACAGCCGTTCCTCGTGCTAGGGACCTTGTCGAGGACTACCGAGTTATTCGAAAGTCGTTCCTCGATTTATTCCAGTCGGCCTAGATCCACAATGATGAACGAATTGTGATTATTCTGACAGTTATGACGAATGACGCAATGATCTGACTGATACAATTGTTCTGCCGCCTTCTAGGATGGATTATGGGTTCATGTTTACATTAGAGATATATGGGACACGATGGCGACGTCACAGACGTGTATTCCACGATTGCTTCCATCCAAATATTGTCACAAAATACAGGGATAGACAGCTGATGAATGCGCAAGGGTTCCTTATTCACTTATTGGACGATCCTGGTGGGCTTCAAGAACACATTCGGCAGTGAGTAGATATAACCTCCCACTTCTTTCAAGTTTTTTTTTTGACTTTGATCAAATTCTGCAAGTGCGTTTGTAGAAGCTATCGTAGATATCGTATACGGTTTAGAAATTGAAGAAAAAGAAGACCCATACATTCGTCTTGTCGACCTCACCACGGACGCCATTGTGGAGGCTATATTGCCTGGTCGCTTCTGGGTTGACCTTGTCCCCATGCTCAAATACATACCAAGCTGGGTACCTGGTGCAACATTCCAGCGAAAAGCTGCAGAGTGGAAAGAGCACGGTCAAGGGGTTCTTCAGAATCCGTGGAATGATGCCAAGAAGAGAATGGTGTGCATACGTTTGTGACACAAGCAATGCTCCCAAACTAAATGCGAACAGAAAAGTGGTTTATTGAAAGATTGCATCGCGAAAGATTTCTTTACTGCCCTTACTAACAGAGACAACACAAACTATAACGACGAAGCGTTGCTCATGAAAGTTTCTGCCACAGCTGCACTGGGTACGTAGTATCTCCCTGACCATCAAAGCAGACTTGCCAACCACAACACGGCTTTGTAGGTGGTTCAGACACGGTTGGCTTTATTGATTGCTCTTGGAATGGAAATTTCCACTCACAGAAGAAAAAATAGACTATATCGTCTGTGCAAACTTTCTTTATGGCAATGGCTTTATATCAAGATGTGCAAAAAAAGGCACAAGCGGAAATTGGTAGTGTGCTGGGGGAACGGTTGCCAACTTTTCAAGATCGGGAAGATCTGCCATATGTTGAGGCAATCCTGAGGGAGACATTGCGTTGGCAAAATGTGACGCCACTAGGTAAAACTGGGTTCCATCATATTGACAATTATTCCTCATGGGTACAACACCTATAGGTGTCCCCCATACAACGACAGAAGATGATTTTTACAATGGATACTTTATCCCGAAGGGCACCATCGTTATAGGGAGCACTTGGTACGCAGGCTCACCCCTTCTATATCAGACCCAGTGACATGTAACAGGTCAATACTGCACGATCCGAATGTCTATCCAGAACCGCTTGAATTCAAGCCTGAGCGTTTCCTTAAAAATGGAGAGTTGGATCCGGGTGTACAAAACCCGAAGGCTGCCGCGTTTGGATTTGGCCGACGGCAAGCTGAGCCACGCTTTGCGAATCCCGACCCAGTGCTGATAGTCGTTTCGCAGAGTATGTCCAGGGCGGTTCTTTAGTGACCAGACGTTATACTCGTTCATATCTTCGGTGCTAGCCACTTTTGATATCAAGCCCAAGTTGGATGCCCAAGGGAATCCAGTTGATATTAAACCAGAAATGACAACCGGGGTCGTCTCGTACGTCTCCTCTTCGATACAGCTTGCATTGGTTTGACTAATCTCGTCGTAGATATCCTGTCTCATTCGACTGTGTTGTAACACCGCGTTCCAAGGCTATTGAACAATTGATTCGTGACATGGGAGAGCAAGATTCGTTTTAAACAGGTGTATATCGTATCCTGTAGGTGTTACCCAAGTTGCATTGCCCCGACACGGGGTAGTATGCAAAAATAGCCCCAGCTTCAAGTGTTCTTTCCGCTTTTAAATACAAACCACACACCTCTTATGCAAGACAACGCTCAAATGTGCTCTGCTCTTGCATTGGAGACTAACCATATCGGGGAAAACCAAATAAGTTACCGTTCCAGTCTGAAAGGGCCAGTACAA
Organism: Phaeolepiota aurea; assembly: GCA_036937095.1. Taxonomy (NCBI): domain Eukaryota; kingdom Fungi; phylum Basidiomycota; class Agaricomycetes; order Agaricales; family Squamanitaceae; genus Phaeolepiota; species Phaeolepiota aurea. The sequence goes on from JASFDG010000136.1 coordinate 22,163, forward strand.
GCAGCAGGAAAGTGATACCCTTAGCGAAAACATTTAGGCAAATACATTGTCCATCTTGGACGCAAGTCAATATACACGTTTGGCAGCGTGTTAGCTTATGCTAGCCGTCCTATCTATCACGTATCCTCACTGATAAATCATTCAATTCCCAATTGTAAACCGTTAACTGACGTAACCGTACAAGCACACTGGCGACAAAATTCAAGCCCCCAAGTGGATGAAGGCCCACCACTGGTGGACCACAGTACCGCTCTCCCTGGCATAGACCAGCGCGGCGTGCAGGGCCTCTGCTGATTTACTGAAATCCATGTTCTTCGCCGTCAGATAAGAGTAGAGCTAATCCGGAACAACAGCAGAGATGTCATCATCGACAACCTGCGTCGCAGCAACTACATGTGGGACATCCGCCATTAGAAACCCTGAGGAAATGTGGATAAACTCGTCACTAAAAGTATGATCCACGCTCGTTTCGCATGCAGATACTGTAGATACGCTAACTGACAACATGGCATGGGGATCTTCGAGATACAGTGCACGTTGAGAGGGGCACTGCGCCAGTCCTGGAGGACGAGACGACTCAGTGAAGGATCCCCCGCGTCCGCAATACCGTGGCAGGCGTCGCTGTTTGGAGGAAGGTTATAACATCCCTCCGTCTCGGCCGATCGAGTCTGGCCACGCGGAAACTAGACTGGCTGGAATGCCGCTCGACAGCGTCACATTCGTCCACGACGTTAAGTAGATCCGGTTTGTTGGGCGTTGTTGGCATTTGGACACCAGAGCTGTTAGATCCTCTGGGTCACAGCCAATCGAAGATGCTCTGGCCGCGTACGGCTTTCTCGCAAACGCCAGCATTTTGAGAGTTGGAATATATGATGATACGACCCTGTCCAGTACTGTGCATGACATCCCTTGTCCCAGCGCTTTCTTATGATCTCCTGCGGCATGAATCGGGAACCGTCTGACCAGCCCACTCATCATCCACCAAACGCAACGCAAACTGCCTGTGCTCGTTTTCCCCCCCACATATTCCAGTTGTCCAGGATTGGGCGTGCGGCTACTTCCCGGAGCCATATCAAAAAGCCGTCTGTGCTGGGCCAATGTGGTCCCCCAAGCCTCATTGAAAAGTCAGGCAATGGCAAGTGTGTCATTCCCGTGGACTGAATGATTATAGCATCGCTCCTGTACTTTGTTGCGTTGATGAATATGACAATTGATGAATATGACAAGCCCAGCTGCTGCAAACTCCTGCAATTTTTCTTCTGCGGTGGAGTGGCCGAGCTGCCTCGCACGATGGTTGGTGCTCAGAATGGATTGGGATGCTGCCACCACTCCAGCGGGCAAATGCAGGACGTATTCAAACCCCGGCTGCTGCCTAATTGTTTTGAGGCTATTGTTGTAAGCCACAGAACAGTCCTTGAGATACTGTTGTGTGCGAGACATCGGGATCATGAGGGAGGCATTGGAAGGTAAATGTTGGGCCAACTTTGCAGTAAGACCTTCATCAACAGCAAGGTCTGGATGTTAAACCCTCAAATCGGCCATGGCGGAGTCATCGTCGCTTGAATGATTCAGGATAATGCAATGCGCCCGATCGCACAAGTGCAGCGCCTCTGAGGCTGAGGCACCCGCAGCCAGAGATATAGATATGGTGAAGGCGGGAAGGTTGCGAAATTGTTTTATTGCGCGGAGATGTTCTATGCGACGGTTTGGGCCTATCATAATAGCTTCTGGGGGAAGTTCGATGGCGCGTTTTAGCAACTGAACGGCTGCAAATGCGTCTTGGTGCAGTTCATACTGCAGCTGGCTCGCCTGTATGGCTGCCCTGATATGCCGCATTTGAAGGCCAATGGTGCTCCGTATCGTTTACAAGCATGAGCCATACCTTAGTGCCACTTCACCGCACACATTGCTCCCCTGCGTGACACGCGCCTCATGAAGAATAGTGAAAAGAGAAGCGCAGGCGTAAAGGGTTTGGAAGTTTGGCGAATCAGTTTCCCGAATCATTCGCTGCACCTGTATAACTAACTGCAAGGCAGACACGAGGTCACTTAAGCTTCCCGCGTTGGTCCGCTTATATTTAGCCATGAGCACGTTGGCGAGACCCCCAGAGGCCACTTGCTGCTGGTGTCTGTCCCGTACACCAGACGCAAGAGCCTGGTTGAAAGGACGTCTCCACCTTTTCGAGGAGTTCTGATTCTGCCAAGGACATTTGGAGATAGGCACTTCCTAGACAATAATGTAAGAATTCTCGGGGGAAGGGAGTTTGCAACCGCGACAAGGGCATCGCGAGCGGTTTCGAGTAATCTGATGTCTTGAACCAACAGATATTTGTACTGTAGTGCCCAACAAAGATTCCCAGTCCGCGTAGTGAGGGCGCGGTCATCACCTTCAGTTCCACCGCTTCTTTGAGGCACGAGATAGCGAAATCAAGGGAGGATGCATGGGGGAATTTTTCGTGGTCTAGAAAGTGAGCGTTCCCAAGGCCAAAAGTAGACACTAACCTGTCCCGTTTCGAGATGGAATCGGGGACGTCCTTCACGGTTTCGATTGCTGCAGTATAAGCGTCTGTAGATCCTTTAGAATTTTCACGGGATCCCATCTGTTAGTATTTCGTTGACCATGCATTCCCAAGGTCATGAAAACAGTGGCCTCGGAGAATGGGTCACCATAACCGGAAAGCAGTTCGGTAGCATGGGTAAATGTTTGAATCGCATCGTCGAGACACTCTGCTCACTTTTCATAGCTGTAGCGTCTCTGGAGAACCCCTCCGTAGATCCGGAAGTAGGTTGCGGTTTTCGCAGGATCCGACTCTCCGATGCTGGAAACCGCGTCTTCGATATGTCCTGAAGCCGCTTCGAGATCTGAAAAGGCTTCTTTCAGGTCGAATCTATGAAGTAATCGGAGGCGAGCAGTTGGTGAAATTTGGGTCGATCGGCATCCTGAATGAAAGGCAATGCGATGCCCATTTGGATTAAGGATATTGCCTTGTCAAGGTCCTCCCCGCTACCAGTTACCTCAAAACGGTCGGCGAGTGCGGAGGCCAATTTTTGTGCTCGTGCCGACAAGTGGGTATCATCCTCTTTGGTCGCTGCGAGAAGTGCTTCGAGGAAGGCAGTACCCGCTCCCAGAGATAAGGGGGAGTCACCCTGGGTGCCCTGTTTCTGGAGGATTTCACCAAGGGACTGTGATATGTTAACATTGTTGGGTTGGTCCCAAAGTGCGGCTTGAAGCAGTGAAACCGACATTTCGCCGTCGATGGTATCACCACTTGAATCGTATGACTTGTGACATAGCGAGAACATCCACCGATTTTTGGAGCCGTTAAGCGCCGTATTGACAGGATCGTGGAGGTTCCCGAGGGGTCCAGGGTATTTGCCTTTACTTCGCCATATAAGCTTCTGCGAGGTGGCTATACTGATATTGAATCTGGATTGGAGTCAAAGGATGCTGTATGATCAAAGCAATCGCTTTGAGGTAAATCTCGATACTTTTATCAAGTAGTCTCGGTCGCGCTTCAACCTTCGTATCTGCTAGTTCCTTCCAAATCAGCCCGAGGTTTGTTAGATACAGCGGGGTCCCGTAATGCCCAAGTGCGGCAGAACGCTCAAATCCATCCTTAGTTTCTTCGAAATCCGCATCAGCACGACTCTTCTTGTACCTATCCCACACCATACATGCCAGGTCTTCCAAACGCAGCGCGTGGTCCGCTGCCTCGACGGTTTCAATCCCGACTGCCTGGCGAAAGTAGAATATTGCTTCAACCATGCGTTTATCCTCTTTGGTCTCTTGCCATCACAACTTCAACGCCTTGCCTAGTGGACCGATGATACCCCCCTTGGTTGGAGTATCAAGCTTGAGATAGAGGATCGCTAGAGCGCCTAGAAGGATGGCTCTCTGCAAAGCCGCTGGCGCCTTAAATCGAACGAATTGGACACGTTGACCTTCGCTCATTATGCCAAGCAGGACGGCTATCTTGTCAAAGTTGGAGATTGGTTCGGTAACTTCTCGTATGGTTTGCAGTTCTGATTCGCATAAACTGCCGAGGAATGAAATGTATTCTGCAGTATCACCAGCACGCAGCACGAAAATTTCTAGTGGCATTGACATTAATTGTTGGCTAAGCGCCTTGCTATCTTTTATCAAGGTGTCTGCGAAATCTTGCATGCTGGTTGAGTGCTGATAGGTAAGAGAGGAAGAAGATGCAGTGTGTGAAGGTTGCCACTCAGTGGTTGTCCCATTTATATCGATAGTGTGCAAGAATGATTGGTGATTAATATTGGGGATTGGCCGATCCCAATCCCCGAGGGAATATATGCGCTCTAAAAAGTGAGTGGAGTCCGGGCCTATGCAGGCGAGTTGTGTACGCGCCTTAAAACTTTTAAGTCCCAACAAGACAGCCTCCTGAACATTAGGTTCGCATCATGACTATATGGACATTAGAGAATATTGCGCGCAGTACAGATGTGTTTACACGACCCTATTATTTGGTCAAGGACCCCTTGCATAATAAATGAACATGAGCGTAAATTCGATTGCCATGTGATGTGCGCAAGGCTTGAAAGCTTGAACGCTCACTGAATATGCTCTTTGCTTGTGCTTAACCATGGGCGCCTTCTGATTTTAAGGATTAAAGAACCGCCCACACTCAAAGCAACCTGGGAACGTTTGCACTGGCCAAATTCTCAATCAGGGAAAACTGAACCTGCTATAGCCTGCCCACCTTTGATGATCAGCCGAAGAATAATTCATCACTCTCTGGCTTTTCTATGAGTGAGCTTCATTACGGTATGTGATATTATATTTTCTGCGCTGCCTACTGTTCGTGAATTCACCACTACCGTCATCAGAACAGTGGCACCTGCTGGCGGTTTCAAGGCTAACATCTTATCACCGATCGATAAGATCAGATGAATGCTTCTTTTCAGAAAACATATCCATCAGCCAATCCTCATCAGACCATTACCTTGGTATCATGATTGCTATTGGACCAACCATTGCCCCCTTTCTACTTCTCCGGCATTGCGCTCGAGCCGAGATGCTTTAAAGGCACAGCACATGCGATGTGTAATACTTATCTCACCTCTGTTACGATCTATCACCTCAACTTTGTGATTTAATACTATGGCTCCCGATCCACTATGCTCCGCTGTCGCTGCAGCCAAGGAAAAGTCGGGTACGTAGTATGCTCTCTCATTCTGATTGGGCTTGAGCTGAAGAATATCCACTTCTTTCAGGCTTGTCATACTCCGCTATTGCTGCAAAGGTTGGGAAGCCTGAGCAACATATTATTGATAGTGAGCAAAATGCAGAACATGCATTGCACTTTAATTGATTGATGACCCTTCACCTTGAAGTCTGCATAGGGAAGCAAAAGCCCACGAAAGAGGAATTCGACGCCCTCGCTAAGGCTCTCAATATCACTTCTTCGGTAGGTGCACATGTTATGTCCCCTTCCCATCTTTAATTGATTTTGTTGTTACATAAAAGCTGCCCCATGATGGAGCTCACACTGGTTAAGTTAAATATCCCCGTTGTGGGGTAATCCACTATGTTGTATTAAACTTTGTACTATCCAACAAATGAATTTTGCAAGCAACGTGGGATCTTATCTTATCGCATTGCCATCTTTATCGAATCAATTGCACGATTATCGTTTCTACATGCTCGTAGCCTATGCTCGCCTACTGTCATTCATGTATAAGTATATGCTGGGCGTGGCATGCGCTGGAGATTTGGAAATCTGTCAGAGCATTCGTGTCTTCAACATCGCGACCACCCTTTCGTTATCAAGGGGCACGATCACTGTCTTTCTATAATCATCACGCAACACCGTGCATTTCCAGGAGTTGGCGGTAATAACCTCTGCAACAATTTCTCATGCATTTCATTCATTATTCTCATCCAAGGTTCATCTCCGGTTTGAGACGAACCCATAATCTCCACCGCTGCCACATTCCACCGTTGTTTCTGCGACCATTAAGTGTCAAGCTCAGGCTAACCTGAAGTTTGGCCGTGGCTTCAAACAGGAATGTCAGGTAGCGAGGCTTTGCAGTGACAAGCATGCATGCTTCCGCAATTCTAAGCTGACGGTGCTTGAGAGATAGAAGCGTCTCGACTGGCCTGCAATGCTGGCATCACCATCAATGTCATGATTGGTTACGACACCACACAATGTACATCTCCAGAAATAGAGATGAGTTGTTGATATTCTGCTTCACACTCTAATTGGGATGACAGGGCCAGCTAGGCAAGGCACCTGGTGACGCTGACGGAAGCTGATGCCATAAAGATGGTATCAGCAGCGTGTACCTGGGATAGCATTACACCTCAGTCTATCTGAATAGGCTGGCGTGACATCTGGGCGATCCAAATCTGCAGCCTCGCAATCCACGATCAGCACCTGATCGATCACTTTCTCTGGCTCTGGGGCTGGAGTGCTAGCGCTAAGGGACCGACATCAATTGCGGGGAATGTCAGGTATCGTTCCCTTGGCTCACAGGTCTGGGGACTTGTTATTACGGCGGGATAAACTACCCCAGGGCTCGGAGGGTTGCCTGTGTCTCATCGGGTTTAGCCAAACGACGGAAATTATCTACACGATTACAGCAGGATGAAGTTATTAACACCACCAGTCAAACGCACTGGCATCTGTCAAGAAGGACCCGATCTCAAGCGTCATGCTTATCTCGATAGACCAACCTCATCGTACAGGCAGGTCGCAGCACCCTCCAGTTCGTACCTTCTCCTTCTCCTTATAACATAAAGTTTGATGGTCCCCAGAGTAAGGTGTGATCCAGAAGGTCAAGTATGCCGTCACGCACATTCAAGGTCTCGACCTAAAGACGTCCTTCTCCATACCTTATTTGCGCTGCCGTCGTTGCTCGGACGCTTCGAGAAAGACAGTCCCACGCGCACAGCGCATGGCTCCCCACACCGAGTAAAAAAGGCCCTATCGAAGACCCCCCCTCGACCGAAGCAGTGCTATTATTACTCCATATCCTTGGCTGAGCCTGCATAGCGTCATATCGTGTGTCTAATATTTATTATCTCAAGCGTTTCATGAATGCGGGCATGCGAAAACGCGTCCCGAACTCGCGCATCAGGGTGTACCAAAGCAACCATTCAGGCCTTTCGCTCACTGCCTTCAGCCTTCAAGCTTTCAACGCCTACACTCAAACATCCCGGATCAAAATATCATGCAAATTAAGAAAATTGATGTTGTCTCAAGCTCCGGATCGGCGGGGGGCGGCACCTATCTTGAGCCCTGTCATAGACATGGCCACTACACGCACTACGAGCTATAAACGTCGTTTTCCCAACACGAATGAAAGGTTCTGAATGGATCCTGAGCGGCCAGCACGATCAGGTAAAGTCACTATGAATTGGGGAACTTTCCAGAGGTGAATGGAATGTTCGGGCATTGAGGGAAATCTCATAAACTGAGTATGACTGGCTTCTGGAATGTTATTTACCTTTCATATCACACCAGGGTTCAAACATTCACTCCTGATATACTAAAAATCAACTATTATATCATTGCAGTACTATAAGTGTAGATACGCGTACGACGCTGTATCGATGTCGGCTGTGACATCATTCGAAGATCGAAAGGAAATGGAGGAACGTTCAGTGCTACAGAAGTGGATGGAGTGCGGATACTATATAATCTTCCGCTAGTACGGTCTAGGTTGGATGCAAGTCGTGAGTAATCAAAAAAGAACAGAGGCAAATGCAAGACTAGGCCCCCCAATATAATAGATGATCGAAAAGCAACAATGGGGAAACGAAAGTAGTTCAAAGGGAGTGACACAGATTAAGTCTTCTTCCGCAGAAGAGTGATAAAAATGGGCATGACGGGAGTGGTGGAATCCGACATAAATCCAGTAGATGTGGGACCCGTCCTGATAGCAGTAGGTATAAGGCGAGATAAAGGCAATAGATCTGAACAAGTAAATGCTAATAAGATAAGTGTGATTGGGAGAAACATGGAAAGAAAGTTCGAGCAAGGTATGGAGAAATACTCAAATCGGGGACGGAGTCCGCACCTCCCTAAAGCGCGCAGCTGCAGCCGACGAGATGCTATACGACGCAGTGCGAGAAGGAGGTCGAGATGTAGCATATTTGTATGACTTGCTTGGCGGTGGTCCGTAGTCCTGGTAGTCTGGGTCACTAGGCGGTGGAATCCAAAGTTCGTGGGCTTCTGCTTTCTCTTCAGATGTCGTGCGTGACATTTTGGGGGGGGATGTTTGGGATAAGCGGCGAGGTTTGGGAGGCACCATAGGAGGCGCAGGGGTCTGCATCCGATACTGATTTGGACCAGGGGTAGACAATCGGGGCATAGGTGGTGCTGGGGTCTGTGATCGGAGAGATGGTGTGTGTGACCGGATTGACGGCGTCTGGGCACGAAGACCAGGGGTATGAGATCGGGGAGGGGGTGGCATTGCAGGCGCAGGCGTGTGCGAGCGTGGAGGAACTGCAGCGGGAGTGTGGGACCGGGGTGGAGGGGCTGGGGTATGTGAGCGAGGCGGAGGGGCTGGTGTTTGGGTTCGGGCGTGGGGACTGGGTGTAGATGGTGTAGATGGTCGTGATGACATGGAATGAGACCTTGTATGCATGGGGTTTAGTCGTGACAAGGGAGACTGTGTGCTTGAATAGGGCGAAAGAGGTGGGCTGATCGTCGTTTGTGTAGGCGATGTTGGCGAGGACACTTGAGAGTCCCCTGGTGGCAGACCAAGTGTAGTCGCTAATGCCTTCAACTGGCTAACTTCTGTCCGCAGTTGTTGGCATTCTTGAGATTTTTGCGAGTATTGTAGTTTCTAAATCATAAATTAGGATGGAAGCGCAGGTGGCCAAAATTCGGTTCACTTACTTGTCTAAACGCGAACAATGGTGGCAACCAAACACAATTAGCACTGGTGAAATCAAAAACAAGGCTTGCAAGACGTACCGTCGGAGCTCAGATTCGAGTTTTCCTGTCATTAATTCCAGATCGTCGATTTTTCCTTTTAGGTTTGCTTCTGTTGTTTTTGCGACTTTACTGGATTCTGAATGAGATACATGGTTCATAAGAATGGCTCGCAGAAGAGCTGCGCTCAGGTAAAGTGATGAGGTCTATGGGAGAAGATGTTGATTTTTTTTTTGTGATGCACAGGGAGGCAGCAGACGCACCTGATCATCCTGTACCGCTGACATGAGCCAATCCTGTAGTTCTTTGTGAAGGCTGGAAACCTCTTCAACTGAACATTTTTGTGTGGCAACCTTTGCCACCTTGTCCTCCAGACGACGAGTCTCACGCGATTTCAAGCCACCTTCATTGAACAAAAGTCGCTCTGTCTTTTTCGCTAAAACTTCACTAGCAAAGTCATTGCTGTTGGCCTCAAAGTTTGGGAGGCGTCTTGGAGTGCTCCACCCACTTGAGGTAAAGTCCATGCGTATTAAACGAACTTGGTCGTTCATAAATTGCTCACGACAAAAAGGACAGACGGGCGAGAGACGCGGAGAGGTTTTTTCAACTATTGTTGTGCAGCAGCTTGCACACAGTACATGTCCTAGTGCGAGAACGATGCTGAATAAAATTTCTTGGAGCAAAAGACTGAAAACGACTCACCACAAGGAATGCAATGTGGGAGACGGTGTGGGCCATATTCTTCTGCGCAGACGTCGCAGGCAGACCCTGGAGCGAGGGTGAGCATTAGGCCAGCCAGTTGAAAGCACCTCTAGGGTGGAGGAAGAAAAAAAGTGTATAGGGCGAAGGGGAAAATTCTCGCTTGCGCCGAAATGATGAAGGATAAATACAATAGATGTAAATCCAAAACAGGAAGGTGCTGACAGGATGGCGGCTTACAAACAAATAACCAAATCTTCTTTCATACATGTGCTTTTCATCTTCCTACAAGGTTCCCGACACAACTAGATCTGAACCCAGTAGATCACAGGCCTCACACCGAGAAACTAGCAACAGAAATATAGGTCGAATCCTGGCCTAGGGTTAGGTCCAACAACCAAACAGGATCCCGAGTCAACAAAAAAAATACCTCCGTGTTACATAAAACCCTTTCCCACGGTTCCCACCCAAAAAGTTTGATGGTTTCCCTTGCCCGCTCGCTGAAACACGAGGAACCTGTGTAACCGAAAAAAAGCTTTCTTCTTCAGGCGTTCCCGACGCCACCGTCCGATCAAAGGTCGGAGACACCTTTGTTTTAACCACAATATTCGGCCTTGGCACCTCCATCGCCCAGGGTAATAACGGCCTGGGTGGGAGACTCGGGTTTGTCTCTGACTCGTTGCAGTTTCTATTTTTTTTTGTTGGCTGAATTGGCCATGCTGATTGATCATCCCTTTGATTACTAAATTTGGGAGATGCTAAATCAGTACAAGACTAAATATCACAATAGTACTGGTCATCATCCATCTGTTCAACAGCCACGGTGCACAGGTAAACATCAAGGGTCCACAGGGTGTACTACAGAGGTGAATCACCGCTTGATTTGTGGTGGATGTACTTGTACTCGGCAGTCAAAATAAGTTACGTTGCGAATATTTATACCGCAACTAAGCATTCAAGTGTGTGGATATGCTTCCCGTCAATCAATAGTCATCCCCATGCTCCGGATTCACCTTGAAGGCAGGCCCGTCGTTGGGCGAATACCCAACTACCATGTCATAAAAATACCTGAACGGCAAGTGCAGGATATGCTGAATAAATAGGTTGGCATTACCCTGAGTCCCTTCAAGTGCCATTGGCAAAGAGCAAGGTGACAGCACCGCCCATCCCGAATTCCTGTGTCAGTATCTCCATCGGGTCAGGTCAAAAGTCACGCTTTTACATGTTACAAGCGCATTGCAAATGTGTTAACCAGTTTCAACCCTGGTAAGGCTTTGTGGTTCTGTGAATACTGATCCAAGATTGTCATCAGTCTCTACATCCTTATCCTTCATCGATAATTACCCCATGGCTCCGAATATTTGAATAGATCCTACGTGAAGACTCAATATTTCAAGGGGGCAGGCTAATCGTCATACCCTGACAAAATTTTGAATATACCCATTTGCGCCACTCGTAGTTGTCGTCAGCCAAATTTTCGTGTTAACCTGAATTCCGATTTCGTAGATCTTGATTTCTGCGATTCAAGAGTGTTCGCAGATTGGCCCTGCAATGCACGAGGCTTCGGCTGCAAATTGTGATCTAATCGATTAGCGTATTCATATCAAGGTTTTCAGTCATGATTGGTGCACTGCGCACAGCACAGCAGGCAGGAATGAAGTTCTGCGGAGGTGCAGGAAGAATCACAGGCGGGGTAGTTCGGGCGGTGCTGCCGGATTATCTGCCTCGAGGCACTGAATTTGTTAACGTAGCGCCAGACCACAGGGTGCACGGCCAATTTTCGTTCCCCAAACACGCCTCCTACATGTGTTTACCGAGAAGAGAGCTCTCGTACACGCGCAACGGGATCGTCTGGGAACGGAAACCGTCGACGCCACCGCGCCTTTGCCGCGTTTCATCTCACAGTAGCCCACGCTCCAAGCCCTTATCTGACGTCCACCTACTGCTTTTAGTGGGCGGAGAGGTGCCTCGGCTATGTTCGAATGATATCGGTCCGCGAGGTCGGTGCAAGATAATGGCAGGGCTTAGGGCTAATTAGCGGTGCGGAATCAAATTTGGAGGGGCCTACATGTCATGTCATATATGGGGTTGATGCTTTGGTTCCGAGTCAACAGGCGGCATACCGTCATACATGGCTAGCATACGAGCATAAAAGAATTTGAGCCGTTATCGACCAATAACAGTCGCGGACGGGGAATTGGGGATAAGAATTGTGTTTGACAACACAGATAGTGAACATACACTGTCAAGATGTTATGCTGCAGACCTTGCTTCCTTCAGGATTGCACTTGAGTAGCCGGGCATCATGCTAAGATACGAGAGCAAATGCTAGATGTTTGATGGTGTTTGGCGTCACTCTCGGTGCCAAACAGAGAACTAGCTCCTGTGCTGTAAATGTTTTTCTTGTGTAATGGCATTCACAGGCAAGTCACGACAGATCATCTAGAGACGGTTAAGGGGCCCCATAATGCTTGAATGCTGAGGCTGACATCAGCCATCTGCCAATCCAGCATCATGATGATCATTCACAGCAGTGATAGTTACATTTATAGAATGCCCTGGCAATCACTCCCAGTCTCCGTAAACATCATATCCTTCTGTCAATGTTCAATGTTCAACGTTCAACCTGTGTGCCTCACTGCAGCCTCGGGAATTACCGATCATAGGTAATTATGCCAGACTTTGCATGGGTATTGAGGCGGACCCCTCACCACACCACTCGAATCCTCAGGGTATATCATGTCCATGCGAACACAGCAATGTACCGGGCACTCTGAACACGCAATGCGGATCAACAATTTTCCTGAGTCGTTGTTGTTGACCCTTATCAAAGTTCTGCATGGTACGTATGTTGTTCTATTCCTGTCAGATACTAATTTCGGTCAGCTGCCAAGAATCTGCTTCTCTCTGTGGCCAAGATCCTGTTATTGGAACAATCGCTTAGTATGGTATGGTCATGGCCATTAGCTTGACACTGTGAAGGGTGCCAACTGGTGCTAGCCATTTCCCCTCATTACAGGAAGTCGACAAAACCGCAGGGTTAGGCAGACAAGGAGTCAAACGAACACCTTACCCTACCCTTCACCCGGAATACAGGCACAGGACGTAGCAGTCGCAATGAGAGGCTGGTCATTGTTCTACCGTGTTCAATTCAACACTCACTCGTTCTTTAGTCGTAGATTATGTCCTCTCGTTCTCAAGTTTCCTTGTTGGAGGTATTCTACTTACCTCTTATTTCATCATGAGGCAGGCGATGAGGAAGAGGCTAAGACCCCCTTCCCCACCCGGTCCACGTGGCTATCCGATAATTGGGGCTCTGTTCGAAATGCCCATTGATGCTCCATGGCTAGTGTTCGACAAATGGTTCAAGCGATATGGTTGGCAATGTGTCCCGTTATCAGGCAGGCGTTGATACTCTGTTATCAGGGGATATGGTTTATCTTGAAGCACTCGGGAAATCGTTCCTTATCCTTGGGTCTTTGTCAAGAACCACAGATTTGCTCGAAACACGGTCGTCAATATACTCAAGTCGACCTAAATCCATAATGATCCAAGAATTGTAACTATCTCGACCTTATGACGAATGACGCAGTGGTCTGACCGATACGATACACACATTTTGGTCTCTAGGATGGACTACGGTTATATATTTGCGATGGAAGCATATGGGACAAGATGGCGTCGTCTAAGACATGTATTCCACGACTTCTTCCACCCTGGTGTTGTCACAGTGTACCAAGATAGACAGCTGCAGAATTCCCGGGCTCTCCTTGTTCGCCTATTGGACAACCCTGGTGAACTCCGAGAACACATTCGTCAGTAAGTAAATAAGCTCCCACTTCTATTTATTTTGACCGAATTCCGCAAGTGGGTTTGTAGAATCCATCATAGATATCGTATACGGTTTGGAGATTCAAGAAAAGGGCGACCCTTATATTCACCTTGTGGACCTCACCATAGACGCTACCGTGGAGGCTGTATTGCCTGGTCGCTTCTTGGTTGACCTTGTACCCATGCTCAAATACATACCAAGTTGGGTACCTGGCGCGGGGTTCCAGCGCAAGGCTGCCGAGTGGAAAGAGCACGGCCGTGGAGTGCTTCAGAACCCGTGGAATGAGGCTAAACGGAGAATGGTGCGTCTACCGTACAAGTGCTAGCTCCTGACTAGCCCTAAAACGGCGTGAACAGAAAAATGGTTCACTGAAGGATTGTATCGCCAAGACATTCCTCGCTGCTCTCGATAGCAAAGACAGCACAAAATACAACGACGAACGCCTGCTCATGGACGTTGCTGCAACAGCTGCGCTAGGCACGTCGTGTCCTCTTGAACATGAACACTGGTTAACAGATGCGGTTTTTAGGTGGATCTGATACGGTTAGCCCTTGATTTGTTGCTAAACACAGGCTTCTACCAATACACCGAAAACAGACAATATCATCCGTATACACATTCTTTTTAGCAATGGCTTTACATCAGGACGCGCAAAAGAAGGCACAAGCGGAAATTGACAGTGTGTTAGGCGACCGGTTGCCGACTTTCCAAGACCGGAATACCCTGCCATATATCGAAGCAGTCCTAAGAGAGACATTGCGCTGGCAAAGTGTAGCGCCTCTGGGTAATTGGTTCCTACCATGTTGGCTGCGACTCCTGACGCGACAACCTTAGGGCTCGCGCATATGACAACGGGGGATGATGTTTACGATGGATATTTTATCCCAAAGGATACCATCGTGATAGGGTGCTCCTGGTAAGCAGATTCACCTCTGTTGCATGAATGTTGCATGAACAGTGGGTCGGCTTATTACAACAGGTCAATCCTTCACGACCCAAATGTCTATCCGGATCCGCTCGAATTTAGGCCGGAACGTTTCCTCCAAGATGGACTGTTAGATCCATCAGTGCGGGACCCGAAGGTTGCCTCCTTTGGGTTCGGCCGACGGTAGAGCCAGCTTTCGCCCCGCAAATACCAGCGGCTCGACACTGACGCCTCTGTTGTAGAGTATGCCCAGGGCGATTCTTTAGTGACCAGACGTTATACACGTTTATATCTTCGGTTCTTGCAACCTTCGATATCAAGCCCAAGCTGGACGCTCAAGGAAACCCGATGAATATCAAAGCAGAAATGACAACGGGGATAATCTCGTGTGTGGCCCCCTCTGATACAACTTGCATCAAATTTGACTGGTGTATGGCAGATATCCTGTCCCGTTCGATTGTGATATAACACCGCGTTCGAAGGCTGCAGAACAACTTATACGTGGAATGGGAGAGTAAGATATAGATGAATTTGAATCAGACACTCCGAAGGTGTAATCACAACGACACTTGAATGAATGTATAAAGTTAGGCGCTTTCTTAGCCTTGTCAAGCACTCAGAGTCCGATTACCGCCTCAACAAGGCCCGGAACAGCATCATAGAAGTCAAGCACTGCGTGTTTCAATGTCCATCAGTAAGAGGGTGTGGATCTCTTATCAATAAGGTCTCACTTATAATGCCAAATCGCTTCCCTTTCCGTTGTTGCAACCATGGCAGGAGACGTTGGTTCATTCCTTGTACGTTCGCTCCATCGCCCAGGGCAAAAGTCTATGGACTTCATCAGTAGGGCGCTTCAGTATATGGACTGGGAATTCGTCTACCCTAGGAGTCATTGGTGGATTGTCGAGGATGAAGGCCGCACTCGCAAAACTGATATACAGCTGATCCGGATTTTGTGTCGTTGCATTTTCGAGGTGCGCTGTTGTCACGTTGAACTTTGAATCGATATACGCCGCGTCGCCAGAACCAAGTGGGAGGTTTATTGCGTAGTTGTCTTCAATGAATGCGACCTGATGCAGTGCAGCGTTGTATTCAAGCTCGATGGCTTGTCCGTTGTCCGTCCAGTGCTCGGGATCGAGGTGAATCCCAATCCTTTTCGTCAAGGTTGCGGGAAGTAGGTCATAATCGAAGCGTTGGAGTAGGATTAACTTCCCGCGAGATTGCCCAAGAGTACCGAGCTGTATTAGAACGTTCAGAGAATGTGATAATGGAACTGGATCATACTCACTGTGCCGTTGGTTTGAAGCCAATATCGCTTGGCTAGGTCACTATTGAAGATATCATAGATGTGCTCTTGCAGAGCAGGATCATTTGGGGTTCCTGTTCCACCTTCATGATTCATGGACACGAGGATCGTCTCAGTTGAATGTTTCTCCAGCCAGTTGTAAAGGCCAAAAAACACGTCCTCGACTCTGGTAGTGGGGCTCAAGAGCGCTGCAGCTAGAATTCGAATGAGGGAGCGTGGACTCTGACACCAAATGGAATGAAACATACAATGATGGAACCCAATTGTATCATTTCCAGAATTATAGGCATACCGCAGATCAAAAACACGGATACCCTCGTTAAGCATTTGGAATATAGAATGCTCCTGACAACGAAAGACGCTGGCATCTGGGAGGCTGACCAGCATAGCTAATGCTTGAATCATCGCTCACGAAATGAAGCGAAATCGGTACTTACGGTCCAGTATACCTTATGAGAGAGGCTTGGGTAGCATCAGAGTAATTCCCTGAGAAGTCATTAGCGCACGTTGAAGTCCATGAGTCTACCGAAAAAATGAGGCACAAGTTGAGGTATCATGAGTGCCGGGCAGGTTCATGTGCACTAGCTTGGTTCTGTCGGGCACTTTGGCCATCCAATTGCAGGCTTTGGAGGCGAGTTTTGAGCATCCCTCATCAATTCCAAGTATAGGGGCGCCGCGGTCAAGAATGTCAGCGAGCGCCGCTTGCGCCAAGCTGGACTGAGAAGCCATACGCGGTGGAGCAGACAGCACACTGGACACGAGGAGGATAATGCACCAGATTCTTTGCATTGCGATATGACAAAGAACGTTCAAGGGGCTAACCATAACTTCAGCCCACGTTGGTAACTGAGAACCGAAGTTCGACCCTGAGCTGTGCGGCCCGATTCTGGCTCAATCACATATGGTTCTTGCACCGAAAAAATGAGCACACAGGGTGTGGTGCAATGACTGCCATTCTGATGACTATCAAAGATTATAAAATTTGTTTGCAACTTTCTTTATATTACCGTCACCAGCTTTGGGATGTTATCACTAGCCATATTGATCCAAAACTCCACGGACCGCAACGGTCGCAAGAAGATATGGAGCCATATGCACGTTCTTGGGTGGCTGACATTCAATCATGTGTTGAACGAACCATTTACCCAACGACCGAGGAAAGAGGCAACTCGAGCATCCTTCAGCTACCCCAACCATTCTCGCAGCTTCCAAAAATGCTCCTCTCGATATATCTCGCTGTTGGCGGCCTCGTAGGCCTTGCTGTTGAGGGTGCAATAGCTCATTATCCACCCAAAGCTACGAACATCAACAACTTGGATTTTGTGCTCAATGGTTCAGGAAGACCCGGGATATTTGATTCCTCCACGACCCCCGATAGTACATATGGAAGTTATAACTGGTGCAACATGCCCCATGTCCGTCATCGAGAGTACAAGTACGTGGCCAAATCTACCCCTGCCTCTCAGTCCACTCACTATCAACGACTTGGTCCCTGTAAAAACAGTACTCCTCCCCAGGACTACGTGCTTGAGTATGTTGAAGTCATCCAAAGGCATCATAAGCGCACGCCATATGCATCGAACACGTTCTTCAGAGAGGATGTCACATGGGATTGCCCTGGTGCTGGGCCTGTATTTGGTGCCAAAAAGTGAGCCGTCCGATTCATGATAGAAGAGAGAATCTTTGACGCTGGAACTCAATTTAGTCCTCGAGGGATTGGATCAGATGCATCAATTGTTCAGGTGAGCCACGCCTCCCTCAGAGGCTAACTAATGACTGCTTACCACACCACAGTGGCAAGCTTTTACTTCACCTCAGAATCCATGGACCACAACGGTTGGCCCAGGATTCGTGGGTAGTACGTAAGTTTCCATGGCCACCCTCAACAACTCTGGGCTATAGCAAAACTTTCAGATGCCAATTTCCGCAGATCTCAAGTGAAGGATTGGAAGACTCGATTCTGCATGGTTCGGTATGGGCATAATCATTTATCTATTAAAGAAACTTATTCAAACAACTGCATAGGATCTCCGAGCTGTTTACGCACATCGTCTAGGATTCCAATCGACCTTCGATCCTTCAAGTGTTTCAATCCGTATGACATGTTTTCTTTCTGATCGAGGCGTCTTTATTCAACGTGTGTAGGAGTGACGAACAATGTAATCACGTCTCAGGTTGCGAGCGGCCTTCTGAAGGGGCTATTTCCGGAGACAGCAGACGTGGCCGTTTTGATTCAATCCTCGAACTTCGACTCCCTTGAACCAACATATTCATGCCCGACGGCCAATGCTGTACGCGCGGATTATACCACTGGAATCAATGGACAGGCATGGCAAGACCATCTCACACGAGCTTCTGACCTCTATGCAAAACTTGATTCTGTCTCTGGGATCGCCTCCCAAGATTCTGCTGGCTGGCACACCAGCTTTGACCAGTAAGGGACCCTTCGCTACAACATCATACTTTCGGTTTTTAACAGTCGTTCTAGTTACTACGATAATCTCAGCGCCAAGCAGTGTCATGGAAAGTCTCTACCATGTAATGTGAACCAAACATCAGAGTGTGTTTCGCAGGACCAGGTGAGCACAAATATCATGCCTGTTTCATGCCCTATCCCAAATTCAAGTCTTGTGGCATAGGCAGATACAGTTTTTCGCCTTGGGAACTGGGAATATTCCTATCTGTTCAGAGATGCTCCTAATTCCGCCAAATACGCGACCTTGCGATATGGAGCTTGGGTCCTTGAACTGAAGGCGCATCTACAGGCTAACATGGCCAAGACATCCAAAGTATTTGTCACTTCTTTCCAGAGGAAATAAAACCTTACTGACAAGGCAACTTAGGTCAAGTACTTCCATAATGTGGGACCCTCGCTGAGTATACCCTATACGTTAGTAATTAATGATTTGCATCTAGATCGCCCATGATGGTTCTATCTCGCCCTTGCTTGGTTTTCTCCAAGTCTCCCAGATGGTTTGGCCTGGGATGTGAGAACACCTTGCTATATCCAATGTCCACAGTTCAAATTAACCTGTTGTTTCAGGGGTTCTGAGGTGGTATTTGAGCTATATCAACGGAAGGCCAAGTCTTTTATTAGAGTGCTCTGGGGTGGCCAGCCAATGGAAACATCCACGCCGATGGGTGTTCTCGACATGATACCGATTGAAACTTTCTTTGCATGTGCGTCCAGTCCCTTGCATCGGTTCACGTGGATTAACATGGTTTTGAACTGTTGCAGATGTCGATTCTATGATTGGAACTCAGGAGGACCTGTTTGCCGCATGCAATCAGTAAGACAATTGCAAAAAAAAACTTCAGCAAGCAGTCGAAGAGCAAAGCCACAGTTTTACAAGAAAAGAAAAGAAACCCAGCTATGTATTTACAAAATGTAGTTTCAGCACTCAATATCCAATGAGAATTCTCGCTCATCCAAGACAAACATTAAAAGGAACTCAAAAACGGTCCCAAAACCTTCCAAAAGCGCTCGGGGGCGTCAATCATTGGAAGATGGCCAGCATCGGGAATTTCCTCATACTGGACTGGGGATAGCTCATGAGAGCGCCCTTTCCTCGCCGATGACCACGCCATGGCCAAAGACTGCAATCCTGCCCCGACTTTCCCAGCACCATCGAGCGCACCAGCGACCAGGAGGACATGCGGAACATCGCTCTGCAAGACCCCCCGCGACGTGCTGGTAGCAGGCGCCGGTCCAAGGTCGTATGTATCGTATTCACCAAGCCCACGAGCTCCAGCGACGAAGCCGACAATGGGTGTGCGCGATATCATATCATGTACCCATCGACTGCGTTCGGGGTGAGACCCCGCAGCCTCGCCCTGACCCGCACTTGGATGGCAGACTGAGCCACGCGGGAACCACCGCGGCACTGTCACATGGGCAAGGCGCTCCATTCCTGGTGTTCCATCGAGTACGGCACCCTGCTCATCGCTGTTACAGACGAGGGAAATGCGCACTTCCCATGCGGCTTGATTTCCGGTTGGAGTGCGTGGAGCCGTGTCGCATGCGACGATGCTTCGTGTGAGTTGTGGGCTGGCACCAGGCGCGCCTGATTCGAACAACCCAGCAGCCGCTAACGATGCTGCCCCCCCTTGAGAGACCCCGATGATGGCGTGTACTGGCAAAGCTATGTTCAGCTGGCGAAGGATTGCAGCGATATCAGTTGCGAGAGACGGGATTGGTGTTCGAGATGAGGATGCGGGCAACGTTGACCGTCCATGACCGCGCTGAGAATGAAGGAGAACGTTGTACCCTTGAGGAGCTGGACCCAGATTCGGGTCTGAGCTAATGGCAGACAATAACGCACTGCCCGCAGCAGCCCGATTGCCAGAAATCAAAAAGGGAATTATGTACCCCCACATTGACTGGTCCGTGAGGAGTGAATTTGCAAGAACAACCCATGGCGCGGTCGGGGAAACGGTTATGGTAGTGGCGTGAATACCGTGCATGTATGACTCCATGCCAGACACACTCTCCCCACTCTTAACAGCCACATAATGCTAGAGACGACCAGTCTTGAATGAGAATCAGTCCAGGATTATGCACAAATTCGTGGTCTGGATAAACTGACCTCTTCCTTCTGCACTGGCCATGGAACCTCGTATTCACACCAGCCAGCTACATCAGTAGCGTGCAAGAACCGTGAGACCATATTATACGATCCGACTACCATTGCTGCTTCGACATAGAGGTCGTCAGCCATCCGATGCACTTCCTCCGCATCATTAGTCCCCTGGCTCTCAACCCACACCTTGAGCTCTTCTTTGAAGGTCTGGACCACAGTCATTGGTAGTTTCACCTCTCGAGTGCTTACATCCGCAAAAACCAACGCCGCAACTTGCAGTGAAGATAAAATACCAGGCGCCGGGGGTAAAGGGGTCCCGGTATCACGAATAACATAAAGTTGGGCGTCTGTAAGCGAGTGCTGTTTGGCGATCGGAGCATGGTGGAACCACTCATACGCAGCATGGTTTAGGGCGCCAACGCGCAGGATCTGGGGACCCAGCATCAGCAGATTAAGAATTCACAAAAAAATCGATATGGCATGCCATCAGCTCGCGAATGTCTCCGCTCAGCTTTCCCTTCGTGCGCACGGCTCCCATCATCGAGTTGAAGCCGCGCGCAACAGATGGTACGTGCAGGAGCGCGCCATCGAGGGGGGTCAGTCCGCGAGCCCCTCGTCTTTCGCGAAGCTCGTCGGCAATAACATCACTTCCCTGTGGGGGATATCGCCCAGGGACGATATGAGAGGGCCTGTAAAGATCCGTGGAAAGTCCAGGTTGGGACATGGCGAGTTCCTGGGGAAACCGGATTTGAGGATCCAGCATTTATAGTAGGGCGGGTATAATACTTTCCCGCTCCGTTGGCGTGACCCATTTCAAGGTCATGTGGACTTAACGGTGGCACACATATGTATTTCGTGCTCTGGCATTCGTTCGATAGAAGAGCAGATTATTACATACAATGTTGGTGTGTTGGGAAGGAAGGGGCTTTCTCTGGCCCATGTAAGCAGTCTAGTAACTGCACTACCTCATTCCAGATCTTTTACTTCCCGAATGAGAGCACGAGCTGCATCTGAGCGGGGTTGGATGATGCATTTGAAGGGCTCAGGACCACTAAGCAGCACAATATAAGCGATTTGAGAAAGCAAACAATCTAGGATACTCGCCAGAGGAGCCCATCCGTCGTGCTCGCCTCCAGCTTGAGCGGAATGCCCTGTTCGTCAGTGGGTGGGGTTATGTCATACACAGATAGCACGGAAGAAATGAAGATGAAGAGCGAGTTGTCGCTCAGGTATCGGCCGGGGCATACACTAGATGAACATAGTTCATAAGTATAGGCCAGTGTAGAAAAAGGATCAGACTAACCGGCGACCGAAACCGAAAGCGGCCAGGTATATAGGTCACGAACACTTGGGTCAAGCTTGCCATCTTTCATGAAACGTTGGGGTTTGTACTTTTCGGGTTCGGGGTACACTTCCGGGTCGTTCAGGATTGACCTTAACGGTTGAATCAGCACGGTGGCTATCATTGAACGAAGGGCATATCACTGAGGACTAACCACACGTTTCCCATAACAATTGAGCCTTTTGGGATAAAGTAATCAGAATAAAAGTCGTCCTCTGTTGACATGTGGCCAACAGCTAAAGTGTATC
>JASFDG010000137.1:0-43850 GCA_036937095.1 Phaeolepiota aurea
AAACTCTGCTTGCCCCATAGACCTCGGCGGCAGAAACACAGGGTATCCTTCAAGCCCATCAACGAGACACGCAGTCCTTGCAAAAGTGGAGAGAAGGCCCTTGAAATCTGCCAGCATGATCTGGCAGATAAGGATGCTGAAATGTGATTCTACGAGAAGGGGGTGGTATGTCGTGAACATCGCTGGGACGCTTGACACGGGCGGCGATGTGTTGCTGTGGCTTCCTGGGCGAAACGACTCGCAGAGGAGGAAAGCGTATTCAGTTTGATAGGCCAGGTCCCCCTTAGGCATTGCGCTGGATGTTTCAAGAGAGTCGAAATGAGAGAGGAACTTCTCGTGATCGCGCAGGCTCTTCCTCAGGAGTGAAACAATGTGATCTCTGAACACTGTATCCCCAAGGGCCGAACGATAAGCATTGACTTTATGGCCATTCTTCTTGCCCAGCGGTCCATCGGGATTGCCAATCTCGACACCCCCATATCGGCCATTTTCGATATAACACAATCGCATTTCAGCACCATCCGCTGAAAGCGTCTTCTTGACGCCTTCGAGTTTCAGGACGGCTGCCTCGATCAGGTGGATGGCATGCTGGAGATAGGCTGCGCCGCGATGGAAAAGCAATTGGGGCTCAATAGGATCAGGAGCATCGGCTAGGACGGACGGGTGGAGCAAGAGAGGCTCGCCGTCAAGACCTTCGATGGTATTATCCATAGAGCTGGTGCCGTCTCCGGGGGCTTGTCCTGTTGTATAGGCATTCCCGCTGCCCTTCCGTTTCTTCTTGGTCCGCGATTCACTTTGAAGATTATTGTTTCTGTGCATCAAGCGTGCTCTACGAATCGCTCGAGCTTCTTTGAGCGCGTGTGTGAAGTCTTTGGTAGCTTGTTGGAATTCTTCTCGGAAGCAATGAACGATGCCACGAGTCCGGAGATACTCGAGGCGTTGTGGGTATGCAGCGATTAGTTCATCTAATACTTTTGTAGTCGTGGACTCGGCCAACTGCCTGAGTGTAATGTTAGTACCCGGCTCGAACACGACCGAGGGATGGCTCACCGGGAGGGTATCTTTTCATGAAAAAAGTGTACGTATCTTGCGTCTGGGTCAGAAGGATCTATAGACCTGGTCAGATACCACAAGACTCGGGATCGGAAAGGCAGATCACGTACCGACTTTCATAACGCGTTCAGCAACATCATCAAAAACGCTTCCACCTTGCATCACCATCACACTTGATGCAATTTCATCGATCTTGTATGCTTCTGCAAGCTTTTGAACGGCAATTTGTCGCAATCGGTGTATACGGGCCGCGGACATGGTGACGTTTCGCCCACCAGAGTTGTTCGTACCCAATGGGTTGATGCCCAGAGACTGAGCGGCCCAGGAGCTACTGGTAAGGTTCGAGCCTCCCCTTACAGAGCCCAGCTCTGCAGCAGAGAGCCCTGAGGAAGCACGCACAGACAGCTCGGCTGCCTCGTCAATGAGACCGCGGATAGTCACAACAGAGCGAAAGACGCCAGGGTCTATGGGAGGTGGCGCAGCCCTGCCAGGCTTTGGAGTAGGAAACGGAGGAGGTAAGGGTGGAGAAGAGAATGGTTTGCGAGGAGATTCTGGGGGAGAATAGTCGCCGAGGGTGTGATAGCCTCGATCACGTTGTTTTCCAGAACCCAGGCCTGACGGAGGAAGCAGAGGAGGAAGGCGTGATTCTGAGGCAGACAAGGTGGCAGGGTCAAGATTAAGGACAAGAAGAGACTGGAGGAGCTCGAGCGGAAGCTGCAGCCATGGGCCCTATGATAAATTGAGCTTCAATGGATTTCCTCCAAGGAATTCAGACAAACATGGTAGGAGCTTATGTAGCGCCAGTGTTTATTTCGGCTGATGCACAGAACGGGTGGACGCCCCTCGGTGTTGGCAGCAGCATCCTGTGATTTGGATTTCGCGGCCTCTTTTGCTTTCGACGATTTCTTCCCCTTTTTCTTTTTCTTTTTCTTCTGGACGACCTCTACTTCAAGATATTCAGCTGGGATAGTTGTTGGGGATGGTTCCCCAGACTGCGTCGCCGGTGTAGATATTTCTGAGATATCGATGGTCAGATTATCAGTGTCCGGGGAGGAGGGTATGTCTTCCATAGTGTTGGAAAGAGCAGAACAAAATCTGTATTTTTCCACGATCGGAAATTTATTTATTTACAATTAATCACGTAGTCGCCCAGTTTTGCCAATGATCCTTCTTGCATGCAACGCCTGGGCCTCAAATGACAAACGTGAGTGTCCTGAGTACCATTGTATCAGATTGCCAGCCTTGGGAAGCATCTAATAGCGCAGACCAAATGTTTCCCTGCTTCTCGTCTAGAACCCCAAGAATTTCAGGCAAAAGGCCTGCATTGTAGTTCTGCAATCCTTAACTAGCTGCAATTGGGGGGTTTTGCTGCTAGTGAAAAAACAATCTATACTGTACACTAAAGAGGTGCCTCAGAGAATGAAAGGATAAGGACAACGTTTATATGTTGTACTAAACGTGGTGGGTATTGATGGGAAAAAATGTGTAGGATCCTCTACCTTACAAAGACTACTTACGAAGAACAAATATTGTAAACATTCGGCACTCTAGAAGCGGTCATCCTCACACTTCACAAGAGCCCTCATGTAGGATCCGGAGAATGATTTCGCCTCATCGAAAGCGCGAATCGCCGGGGCGATACCTCCAGGAGCAGCCTTGGCTTTGATCGTACAGAGGTCCCGAAACGCCATCTGGAATGCAAACGTGGCAGAGCATGCGTACGCGTAAGAGGCCTTGACTTCTTCGACATTCGGAGTTAGCTCGATGCCAGGGATATTTTCCGCAAACCGACGCGCGGCCTGAGACGTAAGATCTTCCTGCTTGTCTGACGAGCGCTGGCTCCTCTTCTTCGACTTATCCTGGCTCACGTTCCTCTTCTCGCTGATGGACTTGTCGTAAAGCAACTTCGCCGCATCCACGTGAGTGCGGATCAGCTTCAGCTCATCAGAAAATGCCTTGATCCCAAGGTCACATGCTCGCAGCGCAAAAGCGCTCGCTGTCTCGTAGGGCCGTTTGAGGTGCGTATCCAGTCGGGATTCCACTTTCTTCAGATTCCGAAACCGTTCTAAGAGCTCATCTCCCTTTGCCTTCCCAGCCGTCATGAGGCGGCCTAGGATAAAATTGGGAGAATTTTCTGGAAAAGCCACATAATGCCGATCCTTTTCAAATATCCCCGGCTTCAAGCGATGCCCTGTTTTACTCGCATCAAGAAGCATGCAGAATCTGTATTTGGATTTGATAGGATGATGAGCCCATTGATCAATCGGATAAGTATACGTACATGTATGCGAGGCGGATGGCCTTGGGATGGTCATACCCGTAACGGACGACCGCCCTATCATGATAGCAGGAGTACAGTCCCTTTTGTGATTCGTTCAGACTGAGTAGCAAAACGTCTTGGAATTCTTTGTGCGCGATTTCATTTGAGCACTTTTGCAGCTCCTCGCAAAATGCGGTTACCGTTTTCACCTCTCGCTCGAAGTTGGCCGACATGAGGTCGTCAGGGGGAGGGGTGAACGGTTGATTCTTGAAATTTTGTACAATCCGCTTCTGCGTGATTGCGATAACAACATCTAAAATTTGAAAGTCATGATTTATTCCCTCGTAATCCGAAGGACGGAAGCGCACCGCCATCACAATCTTACCATAACCAATTGAAATGAGAGGAGAGTGATGATTAATGTTGTAAGTGGCGCACCTCCACCACCAAGGATACTCATGAAACTGCGGTCACCTTTCGTTGGAACGATGACAACGTCTGGCCAGTCTTGAAGCTCAGGGATGTCAACGGCAGTCACCTAGAAGAATAAAACTCTTAATTGATTAAAAATAAGTACTAAGGCATTGTGAACCTTTTGCATGTCGCAGGGCAACCGCATAGGATACCTAGACGGTTATATCATCCGATATAGGTTGCAATTCAAGCGATGAAAATAACCCACCGCCCCAGCTACAGATAACAAGCTCTAGATAAACAGGAAATGAGATATTGAATATGTCACGTACAATAACCTCGCCCATAAGGACTTGCCAATGCGAATCAGTTTCTGGGTCAGCAACCGGTCGGAACGACTTGTAATAGATTTGCCCTTCCTTTAAGACACCACACGGATCTATAATCAATGAGAGTGTAGCTCAAGATGGCACTTCCAAAATATACCTGGGATTACGAATGCATCGAAGGATTCCGCGACTGGAATTCGATATTTTTCTATGCATGACTTGATCGTCTGGCTCACAATATTGTAAATCTTGAACCTTAGATTTTCATCCTCAGCAGGGTGGAATCCTGCTTGGAGCAATTCTAGGGCGGATTCATGTAAAGAGAGAGGAACTTCGCGCAGGAATCATCATGAGCTTTCAACCCCGGAGAAACTGCGTTACATACCACCACTATTGTCATTCCGCCCCGAATATATCTTCAATGGCTCATCTTCGCCGTCACTCTCCTCTTCATCTACATCAGCATGGCCCCAGTTTTGCCTTTCAAGGCCAAGCGCTCTGCTCTGGCCTGCTGCCATACGCCGAGCCCTACTCCCAGACACACCCCCAGTACGGCTAATGTAATCTCCCAACTTCAATGGAGCATTGATGCTCGTCCAGTCCAACAGTGGGCTTATCTCCCCTTCAAGGCCTTTCTCCAGCATGGAGATCAGGACATCGTCAGGAACGCCGTTGAATGAGAGGTTGACGATACTCTGACGAGATAAGGCGACCGGCCCATTTGGATGAGAAGCACACAAAAGATCAAAAATGCGATGCGCTTTGTCGAGGTGTAGGAGGTCTATCTTCACTTGGGATTTGCGAATCCAAATTCGGGGTTCGGGGCTCGTATCAGAAGGGTGCAACGTCCACAAGCCTTTGGCCCCTGCGATCCGACCTTGGACAGCGGCAGGCATCGACTCGAATAGGAATTTCTGCTTGATCAGTCGCAATGCTGTACGATTGATGAATCCGCAGCCATCTGTCATGATCTGCTCAGCTCCAGCCTTCTTCCCTTGGGATGGATCAAAGTCAGATGAATCTGAGCGGCCAGAGCTTCAGCACCGTGTAAAAGGAAGATTCAGCGGAAAAGCATACACATATCCTGACATTCAGGAGCACTGAAGATAATATTCTTTTCTTCGAATTCCAAGGCAGGAACAGAGGTTGATAGACCGAGCGCAAAGCGAGTGACCCACTTGCTAATGGCCTATTGAGAGAATCAATCTTTGTCCATTACATAGGAGGGGTATATTAACCTGATCAATATTATGCTTGAGAGGGTTGTGCCAGTTGATGAAACTTGAGAATGTACGACGATGTTGATCGTCGCACCAACTTTGAGGCAGGCGGTCCACGTTCTCATCAGTCTCAACCATGTATAGACTGTTATCTTTGGCATAGAAGGGCACGAAGACGCGGCCACACAGAACATACTTGCGATTAATATAGGCTTTGATTTGGGCATTCTGTTTTTGAAGGCGGTCATCGGAAATCCTGAGTTGCAACATACGGCGCGAGCCACAGAAACGCGCGAATCGGGTTGAATGACTCTTCTCCATTGGTTCAAGAACATTTTGGAAGGTTTATTGTTCTTGTCAAACGTCAAGTGTGCGAGCTGATGTATCTGCCCACCATACCAGTCATTATCGCCTTCCCAAGGACCCATTAGGCCGAGTCCGCGAGAGAGCCCTTCGTGGATTGAGAGCTGCTCTCGGTCTAGTTCTTTCCTAGAAGATTAGATTAGACTGGGTTAGAAGTGAACGCGATAGCGAGAATCCTTACCAAACAGCCAAGTCTCTAGGAACTGTCGAGGGTGTCCCAAGCATCACACTGCGAACCTTGTGTGCGGCTTGCGCATTGTTCCCTGCGAGGTTATCTAGTTCATCACGAACTGCAGGCCAGTCCCAAAGCCCTTGCGTCACCCCGCGAGCCAACTCATACTGAACCCCCCAAGCGATCCGCTTTGCATCGAGCAACTCCTGCGTGACTGGACAATGAGCGATCGTAGTTGTTTCCAACATAGTACCAAAATTGGACTTCGCAAAGTCTAGGACGGGAGCAGGTACAGACTTTTGAGCCGGGGTAACAGGGGTGTGAGCCCGCGCTCCTGGGTACATGTTTAGACTGGGTTTGCGTGGTCTGGCCGGCGAATTGAAAACATCATCATGGATGACCACAGGAAGGGGAGGGGCAGAGGTATCAGTTGGGGATGTGATGAAGGTATCACCATAAGTCGGTGTAAAGTTTTTGAGGGAAACACTCTTCTTGCGAGATACTCGTGAGTTCGGCTTCAGATCGTCACTCATTTCACCTAGGGAGCTGACAGATGACGAGGCAGATCTAAGAGACCAGAACGAATCGGTTGACGAGAATGACGTCGTAGGGGATAGTAGTTTTGAGGACCCATTGTGTGTATGGCGTTGGGGAAAATCTATGTCTGTGAGAGCTGGACATGCTAATCAGCCCTGGCTGTAACTTTACAAGGATGGCCTTACATGACGGATCTGCGTTTTTAAATTTTTTACAAAAGTTAGGTTTGGTTCGAAGCGGGCCCAGGCTTCAGTCTTCTCACCTTCATCCTCCTCATCAGAAATATCCACAACAATAAGGCGTGGTGCAACCTGAAGATGCCCTATTAATGCCGACCAACCCAGCCATAGCCTATATATTCACCGCAATAGGAGTAGCCTTCGATAATGGCTCCGAAGAGGGCTTTGCATTGCTCGTGGTTTGTCTCTGGGGAGAAGATCGTGAAAACCCTACACACGGCCTTCCCTCATACGTTATGGGTCGAACGTGGTCCCGAGGATCAGAGCTTCCACAGCCAGAATCTTGAGTTTCCATATTTAGCTTCTTGAGAGCCTTAGTCACGGAAGCCTGACGCATTAATGGAGACTCTGATGAGCTTCGTACGAATGTCTTCGTTGAGGAGGTGTTGGCGTCAGCGAAAAGCAGCCGCTCGGGCTTCAGGCTCGTTGCTGAGGACAGGAGGTAGGATTAGACAATACCCTTCAACATGCATAACATGCACACATACCAACGCTTCGCGTGTGTGATACATTTTTTATGGACGTTCGAGACAACCGCGCAGTTGCATTGGATGAGAATGCAGACATATTAGATCCTAAGAGAAACATTGATCGATGGACACAGCATATTCGCATTTGAGAACGCACGTAAATTGTCATTATCGCCTTTGATTTGTTTGCTTGAATAAATTCGCTTCGTAGGTGTGAACAAGGGTCCTTGCATTCCGGGAATGATAGAGTGACTCGGTTTCGTATCATTAGAGTGTGCATCTGCGACCATAGGTGAGCACATTTGTCAGTAAGTATATGCGCAATGCCAACGTTGTTCAAAATCCTGTATGGGGTGTTCATTATATTTGGGTCTTGGTGTCGTATTCCCGTTTGGGGAAGTGGGTCCTGAGGTGAATTCATGGCAAAATTGAAAATGTGTCGAAGAAGCATGACATACGTAAAACATATGTTCGGGCCTTCGTTATAGGTGTTGGATGAGGTGTTATGCTTTTACTTGGCGAGTTCAACAGCACTTCTTCTAATAAATGATATTAGACTTTCGCCCCGTTCAATAAACGAGGCTTGGCCTAAACCTGGAACTGCTGCAACGACACTCCAGAATTCCTGATCAAACTCTCCTTCGTAGTCGCTATCTGAGGTTATCTATGTCAAAACATTGAAAAGGTTTTGCAATGTTTATGAGAGATTGTATGCTGACATTACTGTTATAGACCGCCATCGGCTTCTTGGTATCGCGGGGTTGAAAATGTGCAAAATGGGTATGAACGAGTTGGTATCCAGGAAGAGGTATTGAATCAAGGTAATATCATATATATGGGCCAAGGTAGATCGCAGGATGATAAAAGTCGTGTGTATGTGAAAGGTGAAAATAAGAAAGGTTTTGCAGTAAATTCGCGCTAAGCCCTTTCAGGCTCCGTGACATGGGCATGTGAACGTGACACCCCGATTTTACAACCGTGTAACAACCAACCTCATTTACCATGTATACCTCTTCCGCTGCTCAAAAGGCCAAACGACGAACGCACGCTCGACAAGAGCTGAGCGACGAACAAAAGCAAGAGATCAAGGAGGCTTTTGAACTGTTCGACACAGATAAGGATGGATGTGTCGACTACCACGAGCTGAAAGTTGCAATGCGCGCGTTGGGATTCGATCTGAAGAAGGCGGAGGTGTTGAAGATACTCAGGGACCACGATAAGACTCAGCATGGGCTAATGGACTTTGAAGACTTTGCAAAAATCAGTGAGTCGACATACCTTTCGCGTCGCGTCAACTCGTAGCCTGGTCGCGTATAACACGCATCCTTTGGATGCTAGCTTTCACCTATCATAATTCCTTTATCATAAATATAAATACTGATATCTTGACGCTAGTGAGCGAGCGTATCCTGTCTCGAGATCCGATGGAGGAGATCCGACGCGCCTTTCAATTGTTTGACGATGACAACACAGGGAAGATTAGTCTACGCAACCTCCGACGCGTTGCGAAAGAAGTTGGAGATCGATTAGAGGATGATGAGCTGTGAGTGACCCTCACCCCCGCCACACACTCACGCTGATAACGCGTTGATTTCTACAGGCAAGCCATGATCGATGAATTCGACCTTGATCAAGATGGCGAGATCAGCGAACAAGAGTTCTTCGCCATCATGACCGATGACGCTTGAAGTTGCAGATCTGGCACTCCGCATGAGGTTCCTTTCTGAATATTTATCATCTCCAGCTTGCCCTCTCCCATTAGAACTTTCCTCTCTGCCTCTCAATTGTTATTATACGTAAGATTCCTCCCACCGAATATGTATCAAATTCACACATGTTACTTGCAGTTTCTTTGTTGCGAACTGTAAATCTCCCACAATGACAAACCTCCATGTTCAACATGGCCTCGCAGTAGGGATAAAGCCATGAATCAATGATGCGACATGAAACGGTGTTCCCCAGTGCGCGGTGTGATGAAGTAATGAGAGTATATGCTTAAACTGAAACAGGGCGCGACGCACCATTCCCAGGCCCTGAAAGGATTCCCAAGTCCGGTTATCATGCGCCCACTCATTGAAGATGCCGACTTGAACACCGGGAGTCCGACGTGGAAATCAGGGAAGGCACTTTCAAATCCGGAGACTCTGCCGAATTCCAAAAACGGCGAGATCCAACACCTTTGTTGCAGGTGACCCAACGGTATCGCAGACCATGACTTGAGGTCACATAATCAGAGCTCAAATCAAGCCAGGCCGCCCAGTAGGATACATAGTACGAATGGTGATTACATTCCCAGTTTTCAACATCTCTTCTTTCATCAAAGACTTGTGGAATCGACCCTACCCACCTTGAAAGAATGTCTCCCGTGAAATGCCGATTTACGGATCTATCAAGAGAAGTGAGCCAGCCCAGTTGTCGTACTGGGATATTAACTCATGGTTGCCACAGTCCGATGCCCGCTGGAGTCGGTGAACTCACTGTTGGAACGTAGGCACGCAGACGAAAGTTTATCAAATGGGCTCGTCATGCGCACATCATTTTATGAACTTCGGTCAGGACCAAAGGCCGGTGAGATGAAACGAGTACACCTTTACGCAACATCTTTGTTCGCCAGCAAAGTGAACTGCAAGTAATACGGCACAATCTTTTGACCTCGCCCTCCCTCACCCGAGCGTTCGTGCCCGAAATTGTATTATCCCAAACCGTACAGGTGAAAATCCGTTTTCCAATATATTTGGAATTGCTACCCAGAAGTGTGCAACCCAAATTTCCTGGAATGAAATCAAAAATTTGCCCACCCAAATCCCATGCGATCTTCATATTCTCCGGTGCAAGGTTCCCCGGTCGCGGATCTTCACAACCTTTTCCAGGTGCGTAGATCGTGGTCCAAGGCCGTCTAAGTAGAATCCCTCTTACACAGGATGAGCGCTACAACCTTTATTCGTTTTGGCGTCCCTGATGCAGCTGGCCTTATTGATCGCAAAGCTTAATTTTTATGACTGATACGTGCCATGCATCTGACTTGCGAATGGGTCTTCCGCGTGATGCACTAGTACATCTCCATTGGTATTTCATTACCAGATCACCATCACCCTGGCTGCACGCGCATCGGCGTTCAGCCAGGCACCCTGCCATAGTCACCACACCCAAGCGCACGCCCATCGTCCTTGTCTTCCTTTTAGAGCCACTCCCTGCGGGCATCCGAACCTCAACCTTACTGATGATTTCCTAGCTGCATATCAGCGCACGGCAGACACGCACCACATGGCACATGGTGTTCCCCACGCTAAATTGAAAAAAAGAGCTATGCACAGCCAATGGTGTGTGGCCGTTGGTGCCGAATTCGGGATGTGAGCCCTTTTCCTTCCTTTCGTTCTTCCTCGGTGACATCGCGTTATCGGGAACAACGTAAAACGGCCTCGCCCCTCGTTGTATATATCACCGATGTTCCATACTAAGTACACGACTCTATTCAAGTTCGAATCCATTCGAAGCCGATCTTGGCAACAGCTGTACATACATGCCATCACAAAGAACGCCATCGTAGAAACACGCGCCTATAGAGGCACGATGTCGTTAACACCACGATGCTGATCAGCACGCCTCACGATTGAATAAGTGTACAACAATTTATTTGATTCGGCCCTATAGTTTACGACGTAGATAAATTGTATACTAAGATATATTCGGTAGGACTTGTAGCGTAATTAAACGAACATATAGCAGCGGGGCGAGAAAGGGTTGCTTGCTTGGCTGTTTGGGGTAGTCTCCGAACTTTGAGGACGACGCCGAGATAGGTCGGGAAAGGAAGGGCTATTTTGCATCAAAACGGCGGTCCATCTGGTCCCAGGTATGATTGCAATTGGATGGGCTGATGAGGGTGATAAAAGGGAAAAAGCCGAGGGGTGATAGAAGGCGCAGAATTGTTTCCAAAGGACGATTTATGGCAAGGCAGAGGCAAAAGGGAGACCAGGTTGTGTTCCATAAATGAAATTGAAGCAGAAAACAGAAATTCCATCCATATATATCCAAGAAAAGAACGAGGGAGGAAGGAAAGCGATAAGGGGGACGCCAGGAAAGCAATAGCATCACATTGGATTTGGCTCTTGACTATGTGAACTGCGAATGTGGGCGCATTCAGATTTACGTAGAAAGCTTGGTTTGAGCGAGACGGTGAGGAAAGGGAATAAAACAAACATAGTCCCATTGTGAAAGGAAGGGGAACCACAACAAAAAGAAATGTTTTTGCACGTAGCATGCAGGGTGCGGGCGTCATCTTGTGGTGATCAAATGTGCACGGTATATGTGGAATTGGGAGAAAAAGCAGGTGAGGGGTATGAAACCCCCAACAGACCAAGTCTATGAAAAGATTGAAGTTCCAGGGGAAGAAGGATGAAGTGTATGGTTTGAATAATGATAATAGTCGCGTCACCAGACCCAGTTGCCACGATGGATATGTTTTGTAAGGTGGTATGGGTCACGTATTCGTATGTGGGATTGCGAGGATCAAAGTTGAAGAGGGGATCGCTGCCGTCTTCGAGTGGAAAGCTTTAATAGCCACCTTTCGGAGGCACATAATCCTTGTGCACACGCATATGCTGTCCAAGGTTGTCGTGCCGACTGAAATCCTTTCCGCAGGAAGGATAAGGGCACTTATGAGCTTTACAGAAAGACAAATCAGTTAAGACTTTCTTGGGTGGGTTGAAGGGACGTACGTTTCTCATAGGTATGGATGCTTCGCACATGGCGCTTTAGATGCTCCCCCCGCGCAAAACATTTCCCACAGCCCGTCACGTCGCACAGATACATACGTGCAGACTTTCCGGTCCCACCTCCACCGCCAGAATCAGCACTCACAGCGCCACCGCCACGAGTCTTCCTCCTCCCACCCCCATTTACTACCGTCACCGCAACATGAGCAGTTGCGCCAGTGGCAGCGGCAGCGTTCCGCAGATCTTCCAAACTCTCCGCGGTAGGCACGCGACGGCCGCGCGACTTTTTTGTCAAGTTCGGCACAGGGACAGGAACCGGCAGCGACGCTGATGGGCGCGGGCGGCGCCCGCCGCTGATCGTGTTGCCGCCCCCAGACCGCCCACTCCCGCTCCCGCTCGCGGCACTAGTGTTCGACCCTGCACCCGCGCTCGCAAACCGGCGCCCCCCCGCGCGCCGCTCATACACCGCGCCATCCTGCCCTGCATATGGCGCGTATCGCCCAGTCGACCGCGGGCGCAGGTTCCTGCCCTCGATATAACCAGTCGCGGTGAATCGCCCACCGCTCACCGCTGCCGACGTCGACAGGCCCCGCTTCCTCGTGCGGGAGCGCAGCACAAACTCGCCATCGGCGCTGTCGTCGTCAGAGGACGACTCTTCTAGTTCATCCTCCCCAGCCTCTGATTCACCCTCATCTGGATCGGGAGTAACAGTGGTCGCGATTGTGGGCGTGGTTGCAGTCGCCGGAGCCCCAACCCCATTAGATCCGTGGCTAGACGCTGATGCGATTGGGATTGGACCGTTCGCGTCATAAGGGGAGTGTGCACTGTACGAGCCAGTATAACCGGAGCCGCCTTCGTACTGTGTGTTCCCATTAGCAGATCTGCCGCCATGTGCCATCTCTGCCGTTCCCACAACGGCGCCCCACGGCTCCTCGTCCAACTCGCCCTCTGCGTCTAGCTCCCCATCCGCATCAGGATCAGGGCCCTTCCAGGTCTCCCCATGATATGATCCCACATCCGCCACCGGGTACCCTGGACCACTTACGGCATCAATAGGTGCATACCCCACAGACTCCCCTGCATACCCCGTCCCGTTCGGCGCATACCCACCCGCCGTGTTGTACACGCCCTCCGCAGAAAGGATGGCATAATTTTCGGCAGCCGCGAAATCGCTGATGACGTTCCCCACGTTGGGTCCTGCCCCTCCTCCCACGCTGGCAGCAGTAGTGGCAGCATAAGTATCGCCCACGGACCCTGCAAATGCATGTCCAGGCGCATACATCACGTTCGAGTTGAGCTGGTCGAGGTGCATATATCTATCTCCTCCTCCTGCGAGTGATACCGAGTCCGCCAGATCCTGTGGCGAGACCGAGCCCGTATATCCGCCAGGTGAGCCTGTGTAGCCCGACCCTGTATATCCCCCCGGTGAATCCTCGTATCTCGGCCCTGTATACGCTGAGGGAGACTGCGTCATCCCTGCAGAACCCCCCGCATTGGATCCGTACCCATTCTGCGCCTCAGGGTAGGCCAGAAGTGGGGACGATGACAGGTCCGTAGCAAAGTCATGTAGCTGTTGTAGTTGACGCTGATGCTGAACTTGCGCCTGCTGGTGTGCATGGTGCTGGTTGTGCTGCTGCAAGAGTGAATGGAGATTCTGGCTCTGGTGGTGGTTCTCGGCCCGTTGGCGATTCTGTGTGAGGTGGTGCTGCTCCATCCGATGCTGCTCGGCGATGCTCTGCTCAAGGAGTTGCTGATCAACCAGCCGTTGGTGATGCTCAAGCTGCTGCTCATAGTCTCTCTGGAGCTGTTGCTGTTGGCGATGCTGGTCTATCCCGAGTTCCAATTCAATTTCCATCTCCATTTGTCGTTGCTGGTCCAAGCTGTATCGGCGCTCCAGGCGTTGATGACGCTCCAGCATTTGCTGTTGTTGTTGTAGCTGCATCTGCTGCATGCTCCGCTGCTCGTGTATCCTCCGCATCCCCTCTCCTTCTCTAAGGGTTTCCTCTTCCTCAGTCCTCCTCCTGCGCTCCCGCTCTCCCTCCACCTTTCTACGCTCCTCATGCTTTTTTTGTCTCTGGGCCTGCCTTTGACGCTGTTGTTGAAGGTCTCGCTCATGCTGCAGTTCCCGCTGGCACAAGAAGTCCCTCTCCCGCCCCCTTTGAGCCTCCTCATGACTTTGCCTCTGTCTCTGCATCTCCTCATCCGTGTACCGCCCGATACTGGCCTGGGTCTCCTGCTGTAGAAGATTACCCTGGTTATCTGGATGTAGCTGCTGATGTTGCACGCGACCTTGGTGCTGCTCGTCGTCCGCGATGCCGCACATGTAAAGTCCCAGCCCAAGGCCATGGTCCACATCAAGATCGAGTTCACTCTTGATCGCCGCGTAAGGTGAATAGGGCGATGATGTAGATGGGGTAGGTACCGGTTGGGGTGTACTTGGAGAAAGCGTTTGTGGGATTCCGGCAACGGAGGCAGAGACTGAAATGGGGAAGCTAGGCGCATAGGCTGGCGTTGTGGGGAAAGACGATGCCGATGCCGAACGTGATGTTGACATGGGGGAAATAGCGTTACCACCAGTGCCTGGAATGAACAATGACAGACGTTTGTGTCTTTCCGGAAGGGAAACGGTCCTGCTGGCAAGATTAACGACGGATGGTGGAGATTGTGACGACCCTATCATGCCAGGAGAGTGTGGTAGGCTGCGCGCTGATGCGCTTCCCGGGGAATAGGATGTCCCCTGCGAGAACGATCGCCGGGGCTGCACAGGAGATTGATTCTACGGTTATAAATCAGTGAACAGGTTTCTTACAATGAAAATGAATAGTAGAGATGCGAGGCAGAAGTAAAATACGGGACAAAAATTAACCCGATACACACCAAAGCATCGAATCCGGGTATCACAGGAGCCTGGACCTGGCTGTGACTCTGACTCAGTGGTTGGGCCAACATTTGGTTTTGTGCGTCCCCCAATGCAGTTCCATTTTTCTTGGAAGCGGAGAGGGCTTCGCCATTAGGAAAGAAATCCTTCTGGCAGGCCGGGGAAGGGTCCCCAGGATGAGAAACGAACGCCGCATACTCTGCAAGCATCTGAGAGTGGGGTGTCTTGACACACTCTGTAAAAGAAGGTGATGACGATGTCGACTGATCATGGTGTTGAAAGGGCGTGTTCTGCTGTTGCTGTTGTGCAACTCGTTGGAAGGGAGAAATGGGATTATCCATAGGAAGGACTGCAGCGGAATTGGTGCTGAAAGGTGACTCGCGCTGGATGTAACCGACATCAGCCAAAAGTGGGGGGCCAAAGTGGTGGTCGACAAAGAGCTGCTGGCCACGAAATACCTTGTCATTGAGCCCAACATCGGCCGATGCCGTAATAGAGAGCAGTGGTGCCGTAATAGCTGGAAGCTGGGCAGAAAGGATGACATCGTTCCTGTCCATGGGTATGTGTTGCTCTAGGATACCAGCGAAGATGAGAGAAGGAAAGAAAGAAGGAAATGGGGATCACTTACGGTGGTAGAAGGACTGCAAGGACGAATACATGAGCAATATAGGACCGCCGCACGATTGAAGGCGGGGAAACAGATGATAGCGGCGTCCGACGTGAAATGCAAAAGGTTTTATCGGAAAGTCATGCAGGGCAGGGAAAGTCAAACGAGAGCAGGCCCAGCTCAAGCCAATCCCCCATTCCTCCTGCCCAGCCACCCCAAATTGGGCCAACGAACTAGCTCGCCTCTTAAACCCGAGATCTCGCAAAAAAAATCCTTCATCTTGTTCCTGACATACGCTATCCCCTTTAGGAATTTGCTGACGTCAGAAAATTATTTGGCATTTTGTGTCCATTTTTCTCATACCCAAATTCAACCCCCAGCACCACCTTTCGACTTGGCCCGGATCAACAGCCAAACCATCGCAAGCAGTGCCCATTTCTTGTTTGTCATCTCCCATCACAACATCTTCTCCTCCGTCCCCCACGTCTCCCGCGTCCCCGGTACACTGACTCATGCCGCAAGCACATCGAGTGTTGGCTGTATCACAATCAACATCAATATCACTCGGATCGTGGCACCCACTAGCGCCCATATCTCTCGCACAACTGTTCCGTTCGTCTGTCATGCACTGCTTTTGACATTCTATCTAGACACTAACGCCATTAATATCCCAACAGGAGATGCATTTTAGGGGTTTTCAGGTTCGTATATGCGCATGTGTCGGTAGCATGAGGCTCACATTCACCTTTCTAGCAAGTCTGCGGTTCCCAACAAATATCAGCTCCAAGTCACTGCACAGTCGATATCCATGCGCTGCTCAGAACACTGCAAGATGTTTGAAAGCGAAAAAGGGCTCCTGACTAATATCCCCTCAATGGCACACTTCCTGTTTCGTCTGCTTCCCTACATAAGTCTTATGCGTTTTTCCGACTCCCTCGCATTCACCCAGAGTTATGCCCGGGTCGACGTCTAGAAACCGTTCTATGTTGCCAATGGAATCGGGACCAACTTTTGCGACTTTGTCGTATTCTACTCTTCCGATGTGTTCGAAGTCTTTATTGCCCCTTGCACTCAAATTACATGACCGGCCCGTAAAAAAGATAACGCACGGATCCCAGGATCTGCAACATAGTGCTTGCTCCATGATGCCTCCCATACCCAGATCTGTATCTGACCCTTTTAATCAGACTCTTTCGAAAACTAAATTGCCGTGGAATCCGATCTCGTAGCGCAATGTTAACACCCATTTCCGATCTATAACTTCCCAGCCAGTCTGCCCTCACAGCCCTCTGTTTGGCAGAGTCATAACCATATGGAATACCATGTCGCTTGGGAAAATCAAGAATGATAATGATGCTGATGAGCGCGCGCCTAAATTAGATGCGTATCTGTCATTCCACCAACAGAAGGGACAAACTTAGCACTTGGACGCACCCATCTAGAGCCGGGTTGTAGCGTAGGATACCTGGCTATTACAACCAAAGTCACGCTGAAGCGATAGCAGGTACACAACGGGAACCGTCGGGGTGGCGATGCAAGGGCATCAATGCTACAGTCGTTTCGCTCCACCCTCCTAACTCTCAGTCTAGCAATGGAATAACCATCACTCAGGAGGCATAGCTAGCTGGGTATGTTGATGCCTAACAAATTCCATTAGGGTTGATCCAATTCTCCTAGATATCAGTTCATTTTTTGCCCAAATGTGAGCAACCTTGAGGTGAGCGCACGCCAACTGAACTGACAGCGAGACAGACATTCTGTTCTCGAATACACGAGGCAATGCGCCATCCATATGATGGCTCACCATCAGGGTCGAGCACAAAGCCGACAGCGAAACTCCGCAGGTTGCAATGGACGGCGTCAGTTGCTTCCATGACTCCCACCCGCCCCCGGAGAAACTGACAAATGGTTCATCGGACATTTCCAGAGTAATGTATAACTCGAACTCATCTGCATATTCCGAAAACTTGAACCTCAGGCTTGAGGTTGGGCCATGACGGCACTCAGAATACCCAATTATCATTTTCCACCCTGTCCCCATTGTCTCGGGATTTGATTAAGGTCTCTCCATCCCAGCGCTCATGGGCCTTGGTTCACTACGGATCTCTAATGTGGGATTGCATACTTTCGCCTTTTTCTGCTTTCTTGCCCCTTTCTCACTTAATCCTACCTTCCATGACCAGGATGCGTGCGCCTCCTATCACGCTGGAACGCAATTTCTCTATTTGGCGGACGTGGTTAGTAAGCGCGTCTCGAAGCGATACAACCGGTATTTCGTAGTATTCCTTTTTTTGCGTCCACCTTTTGAGCAGCCTCGGGATCAACTACATCTGCACTCCAGACACCTGCGATAATTGATAAGCGGAGTGGACGTATATTGCAAGACGCTTTCCCCCACAACGACGGGCGCTTCTTGTTCTTCCTGCTTCGAAAGACAACAAAAGTCTTCCATTTCAACAATCAAGTATAGATAGTGATGCTCCATTTCACGACGATCACCTAGTACATCCAGGGACGGAGTCCGGCTGGCAGTAGGAATTGAAATTGCGTCCTCGTAGGCTCAGTTGTTTAGTCGGAAACGCCGATGCGCACTTGACCGTCCAATACATGCACTTTGTCCAACTGACCACCCTTTCATTATTCCAGGGCAAAGCGGCGGTACACGCAATGTATCCAAACTGGGATTAGCATTAGAAATTCCCGACGGAATATCTGATTTTTGTTTTTATTTTGAAATCTTATGTCGCCAATGTTCTGATAGATTTTGACTAACGACCGGCGTCACCTTTTTCCGCGAATCGCGCAGTACAAGCACCGTGCGGAGAGCCTGGGCCATGCGCTCTATCATACTGCATAGCGTCCAGCGCTGTTCTCGGCGTGCCGTGGTGCCAAAGCCGCCGTATCTGCCCTTGGCGCTCATTTGAGGAACATCGCTAGCGTTGGGATGGGTGACGCATGCTGAAAGCATAAAATCCAAATAAACGCGTGGGGTGGGATCGGATGCGCTCAAGCTGTCAGTCATTTGAACAGTCAGGTGCCTCACAAGCTCTACCGGCCACAGCTTTCTGCCTGAACCTGAAATCCATGCCAATACGGTTTAGCATGGAAACATGGGCTCAAGCTAGCAGCCAAGCGGTAGGTAAGTTAACCTGGCGTGGGGTCCTGGTTGCTGTCTGCCCGCTGGGCAAGCAGGTTGGCCTCAGGACAACTGTCGATCAAGGTTTTTCATTATCGTGGATTTTCTTTATTTTGTTATTGTGCTTACGGCTTCTCATCCCCGCATGGCGGTTTGTAATAGCAGCCTAGCCGTTTATGCTAGTTAGGACAAAAGCTCTTGTTCTTTACCTCCGCCGCTTCTGCTAGATACTTGCACATCTCTCAATCCTCCCAGCGCAACTCATTCGCTTTCTCGAAGGAGGCAAAGTTGGCATACCAGGCCAGATCAGCGCACATCCCCACGCAGCGTATTCTACGATAGCGAAGCGTTTTGCTGTTGTTATCGATATCCGTAGTGTTTCGCCGATGCCTGGGTCGTGCCACCCTGTTGGGTTATTACGAAGGCACAATTTTGGGCCCGAGGATCTGAAAAGCATGCTCAGTTGGGCCCTATCACGAAATCAAGAAGCCATCTTAATTATTATGAGCAATAAGACGCCCGACTCCGACCCGTTTGCCCATCAACGAGCCACCCTCTCTATCACCCCCGCCGCACTGATCCAACGCTGGGTTCATCAGCTGGACTGGAGTCAATTGTATCTTGCTGACAGCAGTAATGATTACAGCAGAAGACCGCCCGTCCCAACAGCAGCGGCCGAGACTCTGCCATTGCTTTGTAACCAGTCCAAGGTTTCATTCTATCTCTCATCTTCAGGCTCCGCAGGGCGCAGCGGGAAAATGGGCAACCAATCTGGTGGGCTGTAACGTTATTGTTTGTTGGACATTTGCTATGTCTTGTCCCCGTGCCCTTTTTTTTTTTGTTTTTGGCTATAATGTCCGAACCCATTAATCATTCATCAAACAGAACAACAGTATTACTGCTGTTCCTGCCAGAACGGGACTCTGAGCCTTGAGGGGTTAGCCAGCGTTTAATAGTACGGGGTGTTCCGTCTCCGGTCGCGTCGACTTGTACTCTTGAGATATTATTGGCGCAAATGAGGGCACGTGTGTCAGAGGCTGCACCGCATCGCAAAAGGAGCTTATCAAAGAAAAGAAAACGGGCACGTCAAGAGGCTATCACCCTTCTTGTCCCAACTTCTTTCTCCAGGGTATGCCAGCCTATTTATAGAGCTTGAAGGTTTATCAACACCAATACCGTTCGCTGTCGTCCATTTTGATTGGCGCTTTACCAGATATAGCCCAGATTCGATATGTACGCGCTCCGGGTCGTGGAAATTATTCTTTTGTGATGTCGCAATATCGAGATAGGAGAATTGGATAACAGCCGGTCTACGATCTTGGCCAGGCTAATAGACGCCAACACAGGCATGTTGATAAAAATGGGGTGCCTTGTTCAATGTCAAACCAAAAAAAGCCATCATGGTGGCACCCTCCGATGCGACTTTGTAATACTTGGCTGACGATAGATCAGCCCCACGGGAGTCGCAGCATCAAGTCAAAGGACTCACACTAACGATATTTGACCGTCCTTCCGTAATAACAATCGCCCGCGGGGTCATTTTACCTCCTACAACCTTGATAGCAAGTCAACTGAACCAGGCCGTCACATGCCGAGATGACCAGCCCGCTAGAATCATCAAAATTCACCTCGCCCTTTCCCGCTCTTCTCTCCTGACGTTGTTGTTAATGTACACCTTCCGGTCGTCGACCTCGTGCTACGAGGTGCTCAGTCTCAAGCTCAGCCTTAACCTTTCAGGCTCCAGATTCAGGGCTTCCATATCTGTGCGGTGCTTGCTGTTTGAAATTGGAGCGAAAATGCGTGTGATCGGTTCCTGTTTTTCTCCCAGGTTTGAACGATACTTGGGTAATTCACAGGTAGCCAGGCGTCTGGCGTACTCGATGTCAGCTTGTTCCGATCACTTGTATTATATGTCCAATAGGGCTTCCTATCCAGGATCATTGAAACCCACCAGAGTTCAGGAATAGTATGAGATGGTCCAAAGGGTACTTCCTGTTTTCCAGTATATTTGTGCTGGTCAAAGTTTTCCCTTCGTGGTCTTGTGGAGACATTTGTGACGCATCGAATGTTCCGACAGCCTATGATAGCCCATGATCGACGCCAAGGTCTCCCCAATATGAGCGGGGTGTCATGCCACTTGTAACAGATGGAGTGCTTTTATCAATCTTCTTGGGTGCTGCGCATGCCGTCCAATGGATACGCATGGTGGCGAAGCATTCTGGCATTCGAACCCTGATAGTACGTCTTTGATACTCCCGCGGACACGAGATCGGCTCATAGCGTTGACCAAACATGGCTTCAATCACTGAGCATTGTAAGCGGCGAATCAAATTGGCGAAGGGATCATATGGCGCCCCAAACACTGGGCTGCGAGACTGTCGCATCTATACCAACCACGTCCTTCCCTACTTGTTCCAAAATAATTTGCCATTGTTACGAGAAGCTTTGTGCTCGTTCTCCCCAACCCTCAGGCATATTGTCCCTGAACTATGTCCTGTGCGACAAAGGATTGGCGTCAAGGACGCATGGTCAATTAAAGACTAGCATCAGCATCACATATTTTCACTCACCAATGCCAATAGCCACCTCATACGCGCCGTCAGAAACCCGGTAAACGATATTGCGTCGATTCCGTATGCCACTTCAGATCCACTGATACCCGCTAAAATAATTGAAATGCCCGACAAACGAACAAACAAAGATCCGATGGAACAGGAACTAACAGTCCCACATTCCAAATTCCGCCAGGTAGGTTTTATTTGTAAAGAGCTTATGCCATAGGGAGCAGGCCTTGATATGTTCATCATATATGCGAGTATTGGCGTATGTGCTGTCAGTGCAAGTCAGATGGACAGGCAAGCACACCAAATGCATATTGCTTGTTCCACGCCACTTGAGGTATGGCCGCTTAGCGATCCTCGATGATTGCCAAGGCTTGACATGCAATCTCACTAGTTCAGTAATCGATCGAACCTGCACGAACCGGAACAACATTCAGTGGAGGATCTGGTCGGAAGTGCTTATTGGCGCTGTCTAGCCAATGCCTCTACTCGTAGTGTCGTCATGGGGTGGCCATTATGGTTCATATCAAAGGTTAGATGACGTCGCTTCGTCTGGAGGTACAGTGATCTCTAGGGTTCGAAGGAAATGGATGACCTAAAGAGATTGGATGCACCATTAAAATCTCGGAAGCAGGGACCCAGATTCCCACAACGGGCTTGAGCGCGCCAGGCATGCACTGGACATGCTCTCTACGTGTTAGGATCGATAACCGACCATGACGACATGTATGACCTATACCATTACCGTGATTGATTCTGGACGATCCACTTAGTAACAATGCTAGCGGATAACGAAAATGATCCGGGAGAGAAGAGAAATTAGTTGCAGCTTCAATATCCCATCAGGCGCCGCTTTACTCACACATCCTTTGCCTGCAAGGCTTCCACGACTTATGAGTAGTCCTTCTAGTTGATGTTTCTTTGGACCCTTTGATCTTGGTATTATCTGCCATTTTCCCGCGTTGAGATATGCAACGTTCCAAATGTAAATACCAAGTAGAGGGGAGAAATCGGCACACCATTCTTACGACCTTCGATTCACATGGATTCTGTGTTTATGCGATGTAAATGGCCCTGTGCTGCCGTACTTAGGGTAGGTATCGGTGTGGCGAACTTGACAACAGTCCAAATACAGGGAAAGGCGATCGAGGCGATGTGCGCAGTTTCGGTGTCGGTTATCCTTCAGCCAAAAGGAACAAGTGTTTGATCATTTGTGGGACAGGCGCCAACTTCGCGCGCAATTGCGTGTCTATGGTTGATTCATATCAGCCAAATATGAGATAGATGTCAAGCGTAAACCTTACGTTGGTCTTGAGGTAAATGGATAGTTTGGACTTTATCCGTTCCAAACCAGTTCACCCTTGGATCTCGCGGTTTAGATGGCTTCGTAGCACCCAAAATTCCCGGAAAGCATACGAAGGTTAAATTCCTAAATGGGAACATTCATTCCCTACCAGTGTCATTCAGT
This sequence comes from Phaeolepiota aurea, assembly GCA_036937095.1. NCBI lineage: Eukaryota > Fungi > Basidiomycota > Agaricomycetes > Agaricales > Squamanitaceae > Phaeolepiota > Phaeolepiota aurea. The sequence goes on from JASFDG010000137.1 coordinate 22,420, forward strand.
GCTGGATGCCTCCCGTGAATCTCTGTAACAAATATCAGATGCCCCGGCTCCCCAATATCAGAGACTCAGAGCATTGGTAAAATAGCCTATCTAAAGGAAATGGTTAGATGTCTAAAACAAATTGGTTGGCAGATACTATAGCGGCATTTGAAATTGCTCTAGAGAACAACAAGCAAAGGACCACCAAACTTGAACTTTGTCGGGATGTTCTCACCGTGATTCATTTACTGGCAAGCTGCTCATCAAGAGCCCCACGATATGGAGATAGGGTACTTATCATGCAGAATCATACAGAAACGGCTTCCTTTGACCATGAAGCCATAGTCTATTCACTGTACGTGGTATCTTTGTTCCATCCTTGAAGGACATTGTCTGTGTCGCCTCGTCACATGAGGGCTGTTTTTATGTCATTGAAGCTGACACATCAGCCAAAAGGGGGAGACGGTTGAGTCAGCTCAGTGGGCTAATCAGAAGAGGCATCCAAGGCTTTTGGGATCGAGCGGGATGTAACATCTCCAGCGTGGGTAATGAGAGACGTAATTTAGTGGTGTGAATCCTTGGAAGCGCTAAAGAAGCACAGTTAAGTGTCAAAGATCAGAAGGGGTTTACCGATTTCGAACCATATCTAGTCTGAAGCGACGCGAGACCAATTTCCTGGGACAAGGCTGAGGGTATCTTGCTTTGAAGCCAGGCAACTAGAAATGGCAATACTGATGTGCACAGCAGACAGCCGCGCGCCTCGGTCGATGAACCTGAAGGGGATAATTGACTGGGGAGGTATGGATGGGGAAGTGATATGGCAACACTGAGTGTATGCAACAACACGACGCCTCGTATGCTGGGGACCTTCGCTGTGAATCCAAATGTCAGCCGTTATATTTTATGAAAAGCAGAGATAAGAAAGATGAACCCTCTCAACGGTTATCCGGCTAGCGTGTCTGCTGCGGTCGTATTGGTTGCGAGCGGTGTCCATTTAACGTGACCAAAATGATAAGTCGGGCATTGATCAGTATATGACTAGGGTGGGCCTTCAGGGCTGATGTTACCCACAAGGCTGTCAACATGGCGAGCGGGAGTTTGGACAGAGAATGTAAACTGTCATGTGAAAGACAAGTCGGACAGTTTTGTCGTCGGCTTGGAGATAATGGCTTTTCGAGATACAACCGTGTGATGATCCGACCTTCTGGTTCCAGAGCATTACCCAAATGACCCAGATTCAACCAGTTGGATCACTTTCGACGACCGAAGGTTGTAGCCAGGGTTCATCACCTTGTCGACACCATTGCGCCCGAGAGATGGCCCAAGTAGAGCAGTATTAGGTAACGAGGGCTCAGAAGCCTGTCATCTGGAACTTGAATAACGATGCTCGCAGTATGAATGTGGAACTGATCGGAGTACCATATTGGCATGTCCTATTCAACTTCCATTCTTGCCTTGAGGCCCGTCGGCGCAAAGGATGGGCCGCGAACAATCACGCAGTGTTCGAAAATACGCAGCGGTGACGCAAGCCATACATATATTAGGTCATTGTGTCGAAGAGCCACTTGTAGAGGCAGTCATATTACTGTCGCAGAGTTCGTCAGCCAAGCATACTGGTCACGCTAAAGCAGGCCATATGAACGAAACAACCAGAGCTGCTTGGGCTCACACACTAGGAGGAGGGGTCCATTCAGTGGGACGCAGAGCGCCAGGCAAGGTATGCCACAGTCACAGAGAAGACAACGAAAGTGGCTGTGGTACGGAGTGTGTATATGCGTGTTTGCTCTAGCGCTTTCTGCTATCATTCTATAATAGTTCATGTATGGGGTAAAAATACTGACCATGAGACTTCCCTGCTCGATTGCGCTATGTCCCCTAACCGCACGCATAGCCATCGTCAACACGTACGTTATCGGTTGAAAGTAGTTGACCCTTGAAAAGAGCATCCGTTTCTTTTGTAATCTCAGGCCCGAAGATTAGTAGTGAGATATGAAAGAGAGAGACGGCGGCGATGCTTGTTGTCGTCGGGTGGGTTGTAGTAATATAATGTTGCACAGTGATATTGACAACAACGGATCAAAAACCTCACGTGTTGTACCAAAAAACGACCGTTCCGTGATTCCGCATTTAGGGGCTTCATCATTGACTAGTTAAACGACCTTGAGAGGTTCCCCTATCACAATCTCCTTTGCCATTGCTCACACACATCACTACCCTTGAGCTGATACTCGATTCCTTCCACAACGTTTGACGGCCTTTATTTAAAAAGTTTTTTTTCCCAAAGTGGTTGGAGGTTTCACGAACAGAGAAGAGATTTTATCGGAACAGCGGGAACCAAATAGATATGGTATGTCTTCTGTTCATATCAGTCTTTGAACGTGCGCAAGTATTTATGAACGTTCTAGAGATCCCAAGTCGCAGATACCTCATTCCAGGATGTACAATCCTCTAGACCCTGCACCAGGTCGCAGACAAGCCATACCCACAAGCGAAAGGCAGAAGGTTTACCTCTTAATAAAATACCATCTGCGAGCACTACTTGTAGCTCCCGCAAAAGAGTGAAGCTAACTTGCACTGGTGGAGCCGAATCATCGGCGAAACCCGACGACAGTAGCTCTTTGCGAGGAGGAACGACTCCGATTCACACCGTTGACTTACACCTCCCGAGCGGGGCCAAGCTGTCACTCCATTCTTTTGGCCACTCGAAGGACGTGAATGCATTGCTGGCGGTAAACCAGCCAGTTCCTGTTCCTCACTTAACAAAAGACAGCCGAGGGCGACATGTGCCCAGCGTCAGTGAAGGAGACAGACAGACGCGAAACAAAATCTGTCCGGCTGAAGGCTGCGAAAAGGCCTTCACACGAGCAGAGCATCTTAAACGTCACATCCGGTCCATTCATACCTTTGAGAAACGTAAGGCACTTTGGTATCTAATTCTGTATGCCCGTCCTCAGCTTTTTTTATCACCAGCATTCCCATGTCCATATGCGTCATGTGGCAAATTTTTCAATCGACGTGACAACGTCCTGCAACATCTCAAGGTCCATAAAAGAAACGCGACACCCTCAGACGATGGACATCGACAGCCTCCCTCCCCCATAAGTACAACCGTGGAGAGTCGGCGGACCTTTTCTCCGAGCCCACCTCCATTGTCACCCCCACCACTCGGAACGGACTCACGTCCTATATCATATGTTGTGCGTACGAGTATTACGACGTCCGATCCGTTCAGGGTTTCCACTATGGCAATCTCTTCGCTGCGCACAGATTTGCATTAGGTCGCTGTCTTCAGCATTCTGATCGTACACCCATCTGTCACCTCACCAAAATGAGAGACGGGTCTGCGAGCCTGCCTGATGTCCTGTATGCTACCCCAGATTTATATGTAAAACTCCAAAATTTTAAACCTATATATGATTTTGCATTTCAACCAACTGCCTCACTCTGACTTTCTTGGCAGTTACTTATCTACCATGAGAGCATGTGCCCGAACTACCAGTAATTTTGTAGTCTGGTGATAGAGGAAGTTTCTTTTACGCGTCACAACGCAAGCGCTATATATGTAACTTTGTGGATGACTCTACTACCACAACATACCTGCAGGGATCAATGTTGACTCTCTTGTCTGCTGGGTCGAATGCTCACGGCCAACTTGCCAACGGCTCCTTGGATGACTCCCATACTTTCGCAACTTGTACCTTCTCTGGTTTCTCAAAGGGTTCGTTACCCTCCAACGCCACCCAGGTCATCGAAATAAGCTGCGGCGCAAATCATACTCTGGTCCTCTTGGAGGTAGAAGGGACAAATGGCGAGCTTGCGAGGGAGATCTGGGGATGTGGAGATGGTCGCGCTGGACAACTTGGTCCCACATACCGTGGATCGACAACAGAATTCACAAATCTCCATCTCGATTTTTCGATGCAAGGCTTGAAAGACGTTGAGGTCAAATCGCTTTCCGCCGCTTGGGAGACTTCTTATATTGTCCTTGCGGCTCCGGACGACAAGAGTCCAGACACCATCATCTCTATGGGCGCAGACGACTTCGGAGATCTGGGAGATGGTACGAAGGACGGGAAAAAGAAAGACACCGGCGTTTTCCATGTTGTCCCCTTCGACCATCTCGCACTCAATGGAATGCCCATACGACTTTCCTCAGTTCGTGTTGGAACACTTGCTGCAGGCCAACATCATGTCGTGGTCAACCTCACTGCTGTATCAGAGGATGGATCGACGCATCATCTTGTTGTCGGCTGGGGTGCTGCACGGCATGGTCAACTGGGTGATGCACCTCATACCCCGAAACCCCCCTCTTTTCATGCCCTTCCAAAATTAATTCTTTTTCTCGATCCTAGTGACCCAATTTCTTCTATCTCATTGGGTGCTCAACATTCTGTCGTTCGCCGTCACTCAGGCCGACTGGCAGCTTTCGGTTCCAATCGCAAAGACCAATTGCAAGGTGTTGGTGACCTTCACGCGGTATCCTGTGTCGGATGCACTTGGAATGGTACTTATGCAACGACCTCTCAAGGGTTCTTTTCAACTGGAAGTCACACCCATGGACAACTCGGGCGTTCTCCTGTAATAGATACGCAGCTATCTTCTGGATTTATCTCATTTCCGAGCAGTTTGGACGGGTTTCAGCTTAATTCCTTTGCATGTGGGAGTGAGCACGTTGTCGCATTATTTTCGGCCTCTGGGAACAATACAGAAGTCTGGGGTTGGGGTTGGAACGAACATGGTAATCTTGGTATTGGATCCACCGACGATGTACAGCTTCCTATTAAGATACTTGGGAGCGATCGAGGGCAGGTCGTACGGGTGTGGGCTGGGAATGGGACCAGCTGGATATGTTGTTGAAGCATGCAATTGGCAGAGTCGTAGGGTGACGTACGTTAATCACTGTTGGTCAAATCATACTCCTCGTGGATTTTTCTGACGGTTGATTCCTTGAGGGTTGCAAGCTAATGGCGTAAAACAGGCAAGTGCACGTTAGCAATTGAGGGGCTCACCCTGCCAATGAGAATCTGCCCTTGACATAAGTATGTATGCTTTTGCAACTCAAATTGGTCAGTATATGCGCACCTGAGTAGCATCCTTTGCTTCGTTGTACTGATGAAGCAGCTTGATGTGTCGTTTGACAATCTGCGCTGCGTCTTCGCCTTTGCTAGTCCGCCAGCGAGTTAACTACATGTCTTCCTTTTTCAGCGAATTATACAACAAACCCAAGTTGTCCTTGCAGCTCATCAATCTGGGCTTGGAGTTCCGCCACACGGTTCTCTTGGTTCTGTACCGCACGATGAGTAACATAGTTCTCCTTTGGACAAAATAGGTACCTGAAAAGATGTATTGGCGTACATTCCTGGTGCAGATGGCGAGCTTTATTGACGCGTTATTTACAATCATTTGATTTGCACGACGAAAGAGACCAACAAAATAATGCCAATCACCTGCGCAGTCCTCACTTTTGTACTGCGCGGGGGTCGCAGGCCGGTCACGTTATTTCGGGCGCCGCTTTGTCACCCAAATTGGTGGGTTGCATGAGCTTTGGGCCAGGATTTCGTTCTCTGCTGGTGGTTCTTGGCTGACAATCGTTCTATTTTGGCCCAATCTAGTTCCATAAGAGGCGAATTCGGCGAAGGCTTGGAACGCATCGCCCAGGCAATCACAATCACTTGCTCAGACGATTCAGGGTTTGACGAAGGCTTAGGCCCAGATTGATGAACAAGGCATAAAGGGAGATTCCACACGGCCCTTTCTCTCCCTCTCTTCTCATGTCGAGGCTATTATAAGCCTCTACACCTTCTCTTGTCACCACCACCCGACCACCTTCTCCCCTTCCGCAGCCCCTGGAACATGAATATTGCCCTTTTAACTTAGGAACCATTTGATACCCCCCCCAATACTCAGCAATGGCTAGTATTTTTTGGTTACAGTTGCGAGCCCTCATCTGGAAAAATTGGATTGTTCTCTCAAAACACTCAGTTGTACGTAAATCGTGTCCTGGGTTATGGCATTCTAATCGCTCTCTCTAGCTGAATATCTTCCGGTGCTTCATTCTACCCATCGCATATGGCGTTTTCCTCGCTGTCGCGCAGATCTTCCTCACTAAATTAAACAACGTGTGTCATAGCAATTTGGGTGTGGTTGTAAATAACCGTGCATTCTAGTTCGGTATTGGACAACCCGTTCCTGTCAAGCTTCTGCAGGATGAGTTCGATGGATCATTAGCATTCATATGGGCCGATAATACCAAAGGCTCAAGCGTTCCCTCCCCCAGTGATATCATGGCTCATATCACCGCACCATTCAACCCAGTCCAACTGGCCGCTATCGAGCAGATCAACAACGCTTCCGAAATTCCGTTCAGGTGTCCCCAGAACTTCAACTTTTTCTCCCAGTGCTTTGCCGCCATCGTCTTCAATGATATACCAGGCAATAGCACCACCCACAGACCTGTCAATTATACAATCCGAGCGGATTCAGGACTGGCTTTCATTGACTCGATTAGGCACACAAGCGATTTTGAGAAGCGTGTATTGCCACTACAATGGGTATTGGACAAGGTATGCCGTTGCAGCTCCCCAGATGATGGCAATGGTTCATGGGACATCGATCTAGGCAATTATCGAACTTCAAACCGGTGTTCAGGTACCCACTCCATTGGAATGGCCATTTAACAACGAATCCAACGAGGAGCAAAACACGCGGGTCAGGTTAAGCTATATTCGAGGACTCAGAACCCTCCTTGTTCTGGCTCTGTACGTTGTATATATGGGGTCTTGGTCACCGTCCTGACTCTTTCAGGTTCATTTGTTTCGTTGGGATTTCCTACCAGTTACCCGGTGCTGTTTCTGGCGAAAGAGCAACCATGTTGACCGCACATCTCAAGGCAATGGGCCTCCTCGACACGGCAAGAATACTGCAAGTATCTATGCAATTTCAACATTTCTTGCGTTGACACCCTCATAGATCGTGGCACATTGGTATCTCCCTCACTTATCTACCAGCGTGGATTCTTGTCGCCCTGACATGGCGCTTCCGGATTTTCACCGAAACTAATGTCGGCCTCATCCTTATCGTGCACCTACTTTTGGGATTGACACTCGCGAGCTGGTCTTTCTTTGTTGCTGCTCCTTTCGGGAAGAGCCCTCAACTCGCCGCCGTCGTGACAACATTCTTAGCAATCCTCTTTGCCATTCTTGCGTTGGTCTATGGTCGAGCCAGTAGTGGAGCTGCTTTCATTTTTACCATCATTTTTCCTCCAGGCTTCTACATATTTGCCGTCAGAGCGATTTGTGGGTATGAAAACCATCTGCTGCCAACAAACGCCATCAAGGGCGACCCTGATAATAACATGATCCTCCTGCCTCTGATTATTGCTGCTCTCGTACGTGCTTCCTTCCATGACCACAAGATTTTGACTAATTTGTTCTAGATTGATGTTGTGCTTTGGCCATACCTTGCAGTCTTACTTGAAAGGAGACTCTATGAAGTCCGCGAGCCATCGAACAGATCTTGGATGTTCTGGAAGAAAAGAGATGCTGTCGGAAACCAGCCCCAGCCTATCGGCGCTGATGTTGCTATATCAATCAGCCATTTAAACAAAACTTTCACGACATCATTCCTTGGCAAGAAGACCCAAGTGACGGCCGTGAGCGACCTCAGCCTTGATATTCCAAAGACAGGTATTTTTGTTTTGCTTGGATCTAATGGGTAAGTACAACTTTGGTATGATTTCTGTAAATCCGCTTATGTGGACTAGTGCTGGCAAATCGACCACATTGTCAATCATTGGGGGGTTGGCGGGCCGGACTACGGGTACTGTGACTTTCGAAGATGGGCTATCACGGCCCCCTCCCGGCACCATTGGCATAGTCCCTCAGAAAAATGTTCTCTTCCCTGAATTGTCTTGTATACAGACCCTACGGGTATGGAAGTCGATCAAATGGTCCGACAACTCACAAGCAGATGAGGATCTCGAGCAACTGCTACGCGATTGTGACTTGGGAACCAAGATCAATGCCAATGCCGAAACGCTTTCAGGGGGTCAGAAGCGAAAGCTGCAGCTTGCGATTGGGCTTCTTGGTGGCTCAAAGAGTATGTCTTCTGCCTATTTATAGTTCGTCCTGGCTTACCCCGTCCTCCCAGTTGTCCTTGTTGATGAATGCACCTCTGGCGTTGATCCTTTGAGCCGACGAGCCCTATGGAGGACCCTGACTTCGTTTAGAGAAGACAGGACCATTGTTTTCACAACCCATGTAAGTATCTACGCATGGCATTGTCAAATATGCTTATCTGGCTGTTCAAGTTCTTGGACGAGGCAGATCTACTGGCCGACCATATCGCGATTCTGGCAGCACCTGGAAAATTGATCGCATCCGGCTCCCCTGTGGCTCTCAAGCGCGATCTTGGTGAAGGATACACAGTCCAGGTGTCCTTCAAGGTAGCTGTACTGTCAGAGAAAACTGAGTCCACTTCCCTTGATAAGCTACTTGATGGCATCCGAGAAATTGCCCCAGATGTGCACACATCGTCCCCTTCATCCAACCAGTTATGCTATCATATCAAGTCGAAAGATGCACAGGTTGTAGAGAGAGTTCTTCAGCTCTTGGATGACGAAGCACCAGCCTACGATATTGCATCCTGTGATGTATTGGGCACATCTATTGAAGACATCTTTTTGGACCTGATGAGCAAGGAAGAAGTATTGGATGATGGAGAGAAAATGTCTAGAGATACCCTGATGCCCGCCTCAAGTTCGAAATCTGGACCTATGAAGCTTTCTAATGGCCGGCGCATGTCGCCCTATAAACAAGCATTCACAATCTTTTACAAGCGGCTCCTGATAGCACGGCGAAGTTGGCTAACACCTTTATTGACGGTTCTCATTGCTGTCGCGGGCGCAACAATCCCGCTGGTCTTCATGGCTGGACGGGAACAATCCTGCGTGCGAAGGTTCCGGAACTCTACCTCCCTACCGCTCTATCTTCCCTCATCGCCTATCGTGCCATTCACGTTCGGCTATACCTCACGCGTCGCTGTCTCCCCTCCAGGGATCATCTCTACGTTGGGGAGCAGCACCGACGCTTTCCGTATCACCAATATTCCTGACAATGCATCCTTCGTCTCCTTTATTGAGCAAAACTACCGCAATTTGTCATTAGGGGGTGTCTCGTTCGATCTTCCTACACAAACCGCCCTCGTCGCATGGGAGGCCAGTTCGCCAGGTTTTACGAGTGCCTCAATGCTGAACTTGGCCAGCAATGTGCTGTACAATAATGCTTTGAATATTTCTGGAAACACAGTGAGGACTCCAACACTTATTCGGGCAACTTATTCGCCGTTCCCTCCAACCGCTATAGGTACCCTGTTTTCTCTGAAATGGGTGGTATTCTTTGGGGCGGTCATGGTAAGTACCCTCTTTCTCGTTGAGATTAAGCCCTTAAGTTTGTTCTGACAGGCTGTATATCCTGCTTTTTTCGCTCTGTATGTGTCGAAAGAAAGACGGTCGTCAGTCCAAGCTATGCAACTCTCGAACGGCTTAAACGACCCTATTGGGTTATGGTTAGGCCATCTCATGTTTGACACCATCTTTTCTGTGATATTATCCACGATTATTATTGTTATATTTGCGGCGGTGTCCGATCAATTCCATGGTTTGGGCTTGTTCGTGAGTAATGCCCCTTCATCCACCTTCAGCTGTCATTGACGATGCCTGTAGTGGGTTGTACTTGTCCTTTACGGCATAACAGGCGCCTTGTTTTCGTATTGCGTGTCACTTATAGTCGCTTCTCCTCTGGCTGCCTTCGCGGCAGTAGCTGGTTATCAAGTCATTATGATGATCGTATGTCAAATTATGTATGTTACCGACTCACCCTAACAAGACCAACAGCTCTACCTCTCAGGTTATCTACTTGTCCTCACATACGGGAAGACCTCGGAAGCCAATCGCCTGATTACAATCCTTCACTTTACTATATCAATCGTAGCTCCAGTATGCAGCGCTGTGAGTCATGTATCCAGCAGGCTCGCTTTTGGAAGGCTGATGAGTTTTCTAGATGAGAGCGGCTCTAGTTTCTGTCAACCTCTTTTCACTGCTTTGCGATGGAAGCAGTATCGTGAGCGCATCGTCCATCGGGACTATAACAAAATTTGGTGGCCCCATCCTCTACCTGGTCGTCTATTCTGCCTTCCTTCTTGCCCTCCTTGTTTGGGCCGATTCTGGCTCCGTCCTACCGCGACGGGTTACAAAGCGACCTGTTAGTATTGAAGGGGAAGTCTCTTCAAAACTTGATGTAGATGCGGAGGCGGAAGTTGCGATGAGCTCTGAGGACCTCCTTCGTGTCCTCGGTGTTTCCAAAACGTATGGTGGTGTGAAGGTTGTGGACGATGTCAGCCTTGGAGTATCCCGAGACACTGTTTTCGCGTTACTTGGCCCGAATGGTGCTGGAAAAACAACGACATTCAACCTCATTCGTACGTGCCGCTCCGTCTCAGAAAGCTTTGTGTCTCATTTCCTGCAGGAGGGGATGTGATCCCGGATGAGGGAGACGTTATCATTGATGGAACCTCGGTTGTGCACCATCCACGAACTGCGAGACTTGCTTTGGGAGTATGCCCTCAGTTTACAGCCATCGATTCACAGCTTACTGTGCGAGAACACCTGGTTGTCTATGGGCGACTGAAAGGGCTCAGCGTTGGCCCTGCCCTTTCCGAGAGCGTTGAATCCATCCTCCAAGGAACGGCGTTGCTTTCTTACGCTGATCGTTTGGCCAGCAAGCTTTCCGGGGGCAATCAGAGAAAACTTTCTCTCGCAATTGCGCTAATAGGTCAGTTTGCTGTGTGTAATCGACGGCAGAAAACTGATACATCGACGTATGATACCAGGAAACCCAGCAGTAATTCTTATAGATGAATTTTCAACTGGAATAGATGCCAAGATGAAGCGTGATATGTGGCAGACTTTGAGACACGTTTCGGTTGGGAAAGCAGTCATCATAACAACACGTGCGTGTCTTTTTGTTTGTGGAAATGTGAGGGCCAGTATCCTGAATATATTTTACAGATTCTATGGAAGAAGCCTCTGCTCTCGCCAATCGGGTAGGCATTATGGCGAAACGTCTCCTTGGTATGTAGTATATATCATGTTCCATGAGACCAGTGGTTGAGACCTATTTCACAGCGGTCGGCACAACCACGAGTCTTTCTGCCCGTTACCCATCATATGAGGTACACTTCAGCTGTCGAACACGCGAAGACGTTGTCAAAGCGCGTAGTCTCATGTCCCGGGTGCCCGGTTCACGCATGGCTGATGATGTTGCCACCCGCTTCGAGGTTCCAATTGAGACAGACGACGGGCTGTCGCTATCCCAGCTGTTCCACATACTATCGACGCACGGAGACTTTACAGAGTATACTGTGGAGAAGGCGACACTCGAGAGTGTGTTCTTGAAGGTGATCAGAGAGAATAATGTCATTGAAGAAGATGGCGAACGGAGATCTAGAAAGCGGTGGTGGCGACCTTGGTCATGATGGAATTGTTATCCCAAGATTTAAATCTATGCAAGGACTAATTACATAGACTTTCCGTACAATGTAAATGCAAAGCAGCTTAAATCCAAGAGGTTTTCAGGCGGTTATTATCATTGTCTTTCTGTGGTAAGCTGTGTGACATGATGATCGACTTAGATAAGATAGGATTAAGCAGCCATAGCTAGGTCAGTCCACGCTTAATAACCAAGATGGCTTCATCTTCTGCCCCGCGATGGAAAATAGCCCTTGAGAGTGCCATCTCAGAGCATAAACAAACCGGTATGCTTATTACTTTGTTTTCCTTAAGGTACCTATTTACCCTCTTGTCAGTGTTTCAGCTTGCGACCCTCGATACGAGTTCATCCACACCCCATGTACGCTCGCACATTTTCCGCGAGTTTCTCCAGAGCTCTAGTGCCCCCGCTCTACCGCTTCTTCTCAGCACGACGGATACCCGCTCACCCAAGGTCATGCAAGTAGCCGCCCACCCTGACATCGAGCTCGCATGGTGGATCGAGGGAATGCAACAACAATTCCGGATCGCCGGCAAGGTCAACATATTCCCCGCGGAGGGATTTGCCGAGCTGCGCAATAAGTTCTATCAAGATGTTGATGGTCGCGGTGGAGCGTTTGAGGCGCTCAAGCAGGAAGGGTTTGATTGGGAGACAAAGCGCCGCGATATGTTTGGAAAGTTGAGCGCGCATATGAAGGCGAGCTGGTGCCAACCAGTTCCAGGAAGTCGCTTGGAGGGCGGTGAAGAAGAAGCCAAAAAATGGCCCGAGCGCGTGGAGGAACCAAAGGAAGGCGATGAAGCTATGAAGAAAAACTGGGACAAGGCGTTTGGAAACTTTGCACTGGTTGTGATTGATCCGTTTTTTGTTGACTTTATCGAGTTTGGGGTTGTACCAAATCGGCGAACGGAATTTCGCCGGTCGGGTGATGATGGATGGGAGGAACAGGCTGTGGTTCCTTGATTTTTCAGTACAGCTCGAAGCAAGCATTTTTCACACCAAAATCTATCACGAATCCCAAGCAAAGCAAAAACATCTGTAATATCTGTAATAATGATAAATAGTACAAGCATTTTCTGGCTTTTACATACAACAACAATAAAACCCCAACGCTCCGCGTAAGATATACGAAAGTATATGAAATCAATACTGCAGCCAAATTTCGGGCAACCTGCCTTCCGCAGGCACGGCGTCTTGTCCATAACTCTAGGCTTTTGCTTTCTTTGGCTCGGTGCCATTTTCGATAACTTCCTCGTCGGCAGTCTCGTGGATGCTTCGCTTTTTCGCAAGCGGAGGCGCAGAGACGCGTGGTGGTACCTCTTCGGCAGCCTCGATGTATTCATCGTCGTCATCGTCGTCGTCTTCTTCTTCTTCTTCTTCTTCCTCCTCCTCCGCATCAACGTTGGGCTACAGGTCACCCATCAGGTGACAGTTTGTACCTGTTGAAGTTTAGATGTACACTTACGTTTCCCAGCAAGAGAGCAGTCAAACCGCTTTCGCCCTACATTACGAAGGTCAATATAAATTAGCTAAACGGTTAAAAAAAAATAAGGAACCCACATTTTGAGCGCCTCCTTCTCCCGTTTCTTCTTCGTCGTCGTCGTCTTCGTCTCCGACGATCTGTCTCTCCTCCTAGAGTTTATAAATGTAAGTACATAATTTACACTTCAACTTGCAGGCAAAGGAAAAAAATCAGACCTCGTCATCAATAACATCATCGTAGTCGTCGCTTTCATCTCCATCAGCGTAGGGTTCCTCGGCTTCTGCTACATGGGCGGTGGCATCCTCCAGCTTCCCGGCGTTCTCAGGCTGTACCTCCTCCACGGGGGTTGTCGGGTCAGACATCGCCAGTATAAAGTTCAGAAACGAGTGAGAAAGATGTGTTCTAGGCTATGCGCTGGAGGTACAGATTGACGCCCGGAGGAGGGAAGTGAGAGAATTGGAGGGGAGCAGTCGAACCCAGCTTGTTCAGATCACCCGAGCTCTCAAACGCGATGACGGCATGTGGTCACGTGAGCGCATGCAAGAGCGCGTCTCTTGGCAACAATGTCCAACGCGTCGCGCGCCTATGTGCCAAGTAATCGAGGACCACCATGTTTGGACGCGTTGAATGGAATAAAAATGAGGCGTAATGCTGCGTAAACCGAGTTATAATACATGCGAGTCTTGAAGGGGGATACAAATGACAATCTTGTTTTTTCTTCGTATACAATCAAGCTGGAATTCTATCAAGTATCGTATTTTTTGCGTTGATACCCTTGAACCGGGCTCGGCTCTGTTGGCGGAAGCGTATCAGTGCCTTCGGATTTATGATGTGTAGTCATTCCCTGTTCATCATCATGGACATGCGTCGATGCAAATCTCAAAGTGGGGAGTCTGCTAGCAACAGTGGTATGATTCCACGCGCTCCCTGAAGCGACCCGATAAACAATCAGGTATCCCGCAATCTGCTATCATCCATGTGAGCGCCACACTAGACACCAGTAGGAAATTTTCGAATGCACCTGCGCTGCAGAGGCCACCCCTATAAAAACCTGGTTTAGAGGGTTGTTTATCGCGTAGGTTATAATGAAAATGATGGCAAAAACAGAATATAGAGCCGCGGATTCGATCATGATAGCAACCAGGGAGAGGTACTGTTTTCCATACTCAGGCGAGAGCGTCATGAGTGCCGTTCGGCGGTACATCAAAAGCCGGATGGTGATTAAGATGGTCAGGATGATATTCACGCCAAGGGAGATGATGTAATACGAAGTGCCATAGGCCATAGGAAGCGCACTGTATAAGGAGTGACCTGCTTGGCTAGACTGCAGGGTCCACAATGTCCCCATGGCTGTACGAGATGTCAGCTTTGCACGAACCCCACAACACATGGGAAATGCGCGAGAAGGACGAGACTTGCCAAATGATGCCAGAAGCATTAGAGCAGGAAAGAACACGACCAGATACGCAATAGTCCGCCCCGACGCCGTCCAGATGACCCAGCAGCGCCATAACTAAAATCTTAGCCTTAGCACCTCCACTTGGTACAAACGTTGCATTCGGATGTCACACACCACCAAGAAATCCGCCAAGAACGTCAGCACGAAAAGCGTTGCATAGAACATGACATTGATGGGTAGATATTGCGTCGCCAGGAAATAGGCCCACGGCCCTCCGGGATAATTTCGATTGTCGACATATATCACCTGCACCGTCCGTGCTTGTACCGCTGCGAATATGGTTTCGATGATAAGCAACAATGTCGTGTATGCCAGGAGAAATAATGACTGTCGGCCACGTGTTTTACGCTGGCTCCATAAGAATGAAGCACACGATGCATAAAGCATGAATTGTAGGCCTATTTGGGCGGTGGAATCATTAGCGGTCAACGCAGGGCGCCACCGTCAATCAGCACACACCATAACCCAACCCGCAAATAAAGTCCCCCGCCACAAACGTCCGTTCCAGAAAGATCTCGTGTGCAGACTCGTCTGGGCCGTAATAGGGTGCCATAAGTAGTGGCGTTGGGGGGACTCGAGAAGTGAGTGTTCACCACCTGCTTATATACTGGGGCATAAATCCGTTATCGAAGCGCTTCTGTAATTTACGGCAATGACATTGTAGTGCAATACAACTGGGGCCTAGCTTCAGGCCGCATGGTGGGATATGACAAGCGGCATGTCAGATTCAGGTGACTGCATATGCCGATTGGGCCGTACTTGCAGGAACTGGCACTGCGAATGCTTGTAAGGTTGGTGAGCCTTCTAAGTCAGTGTTCTCAGGATTGTCGTTCATATGTTAGAACATGCGTGAAGCACGCCTGTGATGACATAGTTTTAGCAAACGATCTAAGGCTCGAAAGGCTTGCCTGCCCAATGGGACCCATTGCAAGTCCTTTTAGGGGTCTAGGGATGCGGGGTCTGTCGAAGAATTAAGAATTCCTTCTGTGTAGCACCGAAAGGCGGACGTAAGCGAGGCTATTATGACCAAGGGCCTTGGCGGGAGTTCTGCTACACCCATTTGGTTGGTTGAATATTCAACCCGGTGTTATGCGAAGTCAAAAAATAATGCTAGATGCTGGAGAGGCGATTCAATATCTGTACCATTGTGCAAGAACACACGGGATTTTCATGGTTCAGGGGGTGGGTGTTAGTGCGTATCCGATTGCAAAGGCCAAAGGGATTTCTTGATACCCGCACAATATCCTTGGACCTCGAAAGCCAGCAGCAAGAGACATAACCCTGTGACTTGCCGCGGGGTCAGTATTTCTTTTTGCCCAAGTATGTTCCTCCGAGTCAGGGTATAAGGCCACATCAGAAGGCCACAGAAAGGTGCTGCCTCTCACAAGAGTTGAATCGAGGGAATGAAAACCTTCAATATAGGTAAGGCGCAGGGAAGGGGTTTCAGGCATTGGCTGTGCAAAGCAAGCTTGTTTCATGACAGAAATCTGGGACTGTAGGAGGTGCTATCAGTGCCAATGCTCATGTGTCAAGCTGTGCTAATCCGCGCACATGCTATTGGTATTGGCTTGTACGTACACCAAACGCATTTATGTTCAAAACGTTCATTATTAAATCACGAAATGGGAATGAGTGTGGGTAAGCTGGAATGAAAAGAATTGTTAGTATCTATGAGGTCAACTAAACGGTCAACGGGATGAGAGGGTCACTACGGTATACGCACTCACAATCCGGCCTTTCTTGTGCGCAAAATATGATCCTTCAAGCGTTGATAGATCAGCTTGGTGCTACTTTGTTGCTCTAGGCGGCATGGGCGATCAGTGCGCACCTGATCCTGAGCTGAACACGATTGGCATTTGCGTAGTTTTCCGTAAGGATTCACTAGAAGGTTCAACATAGTTCTTGCGGTAGTAGTTGGGCAAAAATAGAGCCAGGTATTATTATTCGCGGGCCTGAAATGTTCCGTTCGGTTCTCTAGGTCAGTGACATGGAGTGGGGCTTACTATCGACATCGAGGCACTAACATAGGATCTCTTGGACGAGCAATAAGATGTGACGCAATGTTGATATCATTCATGAAAAAGCTGTTGTCAAACGGGATGTGATGCACAGGATCTTGTTGAGCGCAGTCGCTGAGTGAGGGTCCTGAGCGCCGAGGACTGGTCCCTGGCTTGATACAAGCGACTGATATAGGGTTAGGACGAACATCAGAGCCACAGTTGAGGCCGACGAATGAGGAGATAACAAAATTGAAGTTTGCTGAGTGGGAAAATCAAAGAAAGTCCGAAAAAAAGACCTATTACATATGGTCGCTTTTGACAGGACCTCAACAATCCCTGGACCCATACAAGTATACTCCAACTCGTCTCCTCATATTCTTTTCTAGTCTTTATACCACCAACATTCCTTTGATAGATAGCCGAAATTCAAACAACGAGGGGAGCCACAGGTTCATCAGCTTACCCGTTCATCAGCCCAGCCTCGAGGCAAACTTGGCTACGGCAACTCGTGGCTTGACAAACTTGGTCACACCTTCAACTGCACACCCCTTGACTGCTCTTCCAACCACAACCTGCTAATTATTCGGTATTCGTTCGCTGAACACATATCCTACTCGATCTGCTCGACTCCAGGTTGCCTGATCCCACCCAGCATCGCATGCCAAGTCTCGTGCGGCCGGCCTCGCCTCAGACGTCGAACGTAATACCACCCAAGAAAAAGTTCAGGACCGTACAGTCTGTTCTCGGTTTTGGACCTGCGTACTACAGAGATTCATCAGACACCGACACTCAATCAACAAATCCCACGTTCTCCAGAAAGAGCATCGACATCGCGCGAATTTATTCTGTGAAGAAGAAAAACAGAGAAGATCGTTTGAGCGTCTCCAATACTGCGTTCTTTGAACCTCAACCATACCCTGATACCACCCTCGACTCCCACAACTCCTCAGCGCCTGTTGCTGATCAGACTGGAGAAGACATGAAGACCCTTGATGTCGCCTTCAACAACCAAACACGAAGGGCTCCTGTGCGGATAGATCACCATGATGGACCGTGGAGCGTTAGCGTTGCGGAGACTCCCCGCGACGCACACTCATACAGTCTTTACATTAAGAGTGAGTCTTTTGGCATATTTGTTTCGCCTCCTCATTGCTTCTTGCCTGCCTGGCGATCTTTGCCAATCTTGATAATATCTCCTTATGCGTACCTATATATGGATCGGGCTAACCTTGATATGAATTACACCCAGCTCCAACCCACAACCTCACCCTCACCCGCACAGCAATGGAAATTGTTGAGCTCGACCAAAAGCTCCGCGATTCCCATCTCAATGTCAACATCCCTGCTTTGCCAATCAACCTCGATACCCTGCCAAATCCTCCTCCAAAACGTAAATCCAACTTTCTCAATACACTCTCCCGCCTTGCGTCTCCCAATCGTCAGGCATCTTCAAGTCGTCGCTCAGGCCATTCAAGCTCAACGCCGTCTGGCCTCCCAACTCCCCTTACGTCACCCTCGGGCGAATTGAATGACCCCTTCCTATCTTTTGCTCCAAGTGCCCAACCGGCCACGATTATCACGGCCCCTTCCGCTACTAGCACGGGCATCGCAGCGTATCTTACGACCGTCTCCAATATAATCGCACTACGCCACGATCGTGTCTGGAAGCGATTTGTCCGAGTACGCACGGACGACTTGGAAAGCGTTCGTGTAGAACGAGCTATCAGGAGGGTGAGGTCAGACCTCGCTGCGCACGGGGGCACTTCAAAGGAACAGCAAAATGAGCACCGTGTAACTATTGTCGACGACAATAACGTGGCCGCGAGCCAGGCTGGTAGCATCTACGATGAGAGGCTAAACGGATCCGAAGAACATGTTCTCGAACCTTCTGGTGTGGAAGTTTTACCTAAAGAGAACAGGGTCATAGAGTCAAAGGTCGAGATCCTTCCAGAGCCTGATGTCGCCACTGCCATTGCCGACGATACGAATGACAGCTCAGCAGTACCCGTCAATGGTTCAGCAAACGGAGCTGGCGAAGAGAAGCCAGCAAATGGTATACAGATCCCTCCTACGGATCAGGTACCACCTTCAGAAGAAACCCCCTCAACACCTGTCTCTCCTGACTCCCACCGCCTTCAGCGCTCACAATCAGCTGATCCTGACAAGTCATCACGCATCACCAGGGCGTACGTTTCATCAGTTCCTAGTCAGAATGGTGCTTCATCCGCCACCGGAGATGAGTCGTCCGTCTCAACTACTAATGGTAGCAGACGTGTCTCAGGACGAACGAAGCGGTCGGTATCGTCGGCAACCAAAGAACCAAAGAAATCACAGAGGAAGGTAGTCATCGATGATTTCGAGATGATGCGTGTGTTGGGCAAAGGTTGCGCCGGGAAAGTTCTTCTTGTCAAGCACAAGACCACAACCGATCTGTTTGCCTTAAAGGCCATCACGAAGCGACATGTCTTGGCACATCAAGAATTGCAGCATACGCTGACCGAACAAGCTGTGCTAAAAAGGATGGCGGCAGAGTCCCGCGACCCATTCGTAGTCAAATTATGGTGGAGTTTCCATGACAAGGAGAACCTCTTTTTGGTCATGGTGAGTGCCCTAGCCATACGATCTGGGCTCTTTGTAACATGTTTTGTAGGATTTCCATCCTGGTGGTGATTTGGCCACTCAGCTGGCAAGGTGGGGTCGTCTTGGCCGTGATCGTGCTCGCTTTTATGCTGCGGAAATTGTGGAGGGAGTAGAGGGCCTTCATGCAGCGGGCGTAATATATCGTGATCTCAAGCCCGAAAATATCCTCATCGGTTCCGATGGCCACATCGTCTTGACAGACTTTGGACTCTCAAAAGAGTTTCCCCGTCGTTCAACGACAGCTTCATCTCCCGTTACTCCTTCTGGTTCGCACGGAGGCGAATTTTACTCCTCAGTGCCTGGCACACCACAACCCATCACACCTCCATGGATGAAAGCCGATAAAAATGGGGAGCTGGCTCTTGGGTGGCCTGGTCAGCCTGTTGGCCATAGTGACTCGACCACTACCTTCTGCGGAACTGCAGAGTACCTTGCACCAGAGGTGATCCAAGGCCTGCCTTACAGCTATGAAGTAGACTGGTGGAGCTTCGGCACGATGCTATATGAGATGTTGACTGGAATCGTGAGTTCGATTCTTCATTTCACATGTCCTGACATTCATCTATGAGCACTGCCCAGACTCCATTTTGGGCAAACAACCACGCAGACATGTATGTCAGAGTGCTCCAGGACGAGTTACAGTTCCCCGATGACAGGGCGATTGATCAAGACACCAAGAGCTTGATTCGCGGGGTTAGGACCTTCAACTTTTTCGTTAGCACCACGACCTGACGGTTACCCCATTTTAAGCTATTGCAACGGAATCCTGGGCTCAGGATATGTGAACCTAGAATCAAGCGGCATCCATATTTCTCGATGATGTGAGTTTTTATCCTTAGACAGCATAGCACCTCTCATCTGCTTCAACAGAGACTGGTCTCATGTGTATTATAAACGTTACATACGTTCGTATTTTCATCCTTGTTAGAGACCTGAGCTAACCTGTGCAAACAGCCCCTTATATCCCCCCCATCGACCCATCGAATGCAAGTGATACCCAGAATTTCGATGACACTTTCCTTGACATGGAACCTGTGCTAGATGACTTTAATGATGACCAAGGGGTGGACACAGATCAAGAACCTCAAACCGATCTCGAGCGGACGGATGGCGAAGAATCCAACACCACACCTTCCCAATCACGCAGCTCGTCCATACGACCTGTGCAGCAACAGAACAACGGTGATGACACTGTTGATGTCTTTGATGGGTACTCGTTCAAAGGCCGACATTCAGTTCTTATCGATGACGACATGGATGAGGAAGGGACTGATGAAGAAAGCTTGGAAGAAGATGGTGACAGTATGTCTCTCCTCAAGGATCCCGAGCTTCAAACGAGTAGAGTGGAGTCAATCATTGAGGAAGACGCTACTGAACCCAAGACGCCGGAAGCAAGACCAGCTGCACTCCCTGATTCCGAAATAGAGGCCATCGATCTTTCTGCCCCACCATCCGAACAAGCGGCAGAGCCTATTATTACAGAGTTGATCGCTGAAGAGCCAGCATCTGACGAAGTCAAACATGCAGTTATATCAATTCCACCGAAAGCGGAGGACGTTCCTGTGGCGGCACCTTTGGATGTCGTGTCACCTGCGCCAACATCCATTACCTACAATGAGGGATCTGCTCTTGCCACGCCGCCACCCCCAAAACCCGGCCGTGTGGTGGCAAATGGCCGCAAACCCAATCGTCGGGAGAAATCAGGCGTGCCTGCCCTCGACAAATATTTGTCAGATGGGGTTGAAACAGAGGTCACGGAGGCAGAAGAACGTGACGAGGAAGACGATGATTGGGATTTCATCGAAGCAGCCGACGGGGAAGACAGAAATGGTGCGAAAGCAGGGCCGAGTCTATTTGCGCGCGGTGTTGTGGACCGATATCGATTGGCTGTGTTCCGAAAAGCCTCTACGCCAACCCAGCGCTCAATGCCAAGATCATTTTCGGGAATGTCGAAGAACTCTGGACAGACCGTATCAGAGGCCACCGATTCCCCAAGTCCAACCCAGCGCCGGGGCAGAAATCCGGGTCTGACCTTCCGCAAACATCCTCGACAATTCTTGAGACCGAAGTCGCCCCCATCATCTTACTCATCCAAATCCAGTATGACTGCAAAATCAATCAAACACTCAAATTCCAACACGCTCTCGGCGGTCTCAATGTCAAGTAGCGGCCTGCTCACTCCATCGCTTTCGGCTGGAAGTTCGATGCCCATGACCCCATCCCTGAAGTCCAAAGAATCCGCAGTATCGGTGGGCACACAGAGTCTCTCGTCAGATCAATCCGCGAACGGCGGCTCTCCATCCGGTGCTGACGATGGTGGACATGTT
>JASFDG010000138.1:0-25297 GCA_036937095.1 Phaeolepiota aurea
CTTTACGTGAAATATTACCTTCGCTGTCTCCCCTTTCCCCTCTAGCACCTCTGGCACAACCACGACTTATTAAATTACCCCACCCGACCTTGTGAACTAGGGGGTCCCAATCCCAAAGTCAGGTCTTCTCGTCTTACCTGTAGAGAGCCACGATCCATCCACTCTCCTTGCTACCTACATCGGCAGACCGTCTCCGTGCTGTCCTCACTATTCTGTACTTTTATTCCCACCCAGCACTACTGGTTCCGCAGATTACAATGTAACGTACACAGCATAGACAAGCTCGATTGGGGTGACTGGCCGTCGTCCCTGGTCAGCCTTATGACTTGGGGTCCGACCCACTGGTCATATTCCCACCCGCGAACAGCACGGGTCTCTTGCCTGCGTACATACTACCAGCTAGTGGCTCGCCAGGAGCAAGAAATACTATTAATGCCGGCCATGGCTTTCGTCATTTCCGAGAAATGCCTTGAAAGACAGGAGAGCGAACGCGATTACCATAGATTGCGCTCACAAGCGGCGATGGTGTTCTGCTTATAATGGGAGAAGAGACGGTACATATTGTACGCCGTCTCAACCCGCCCTCCAGGCCTGCCCAACTCGATGGAGCGGAGATGGGGAAATAGGAAATTGAGGTGATCCGTCAAACATATCATCCCGTTCGATAGGGGCAGACCCCAGTCAAAACGGCAGACGAGCATCTCTAAATGGTGATCCAACGGAACCCAATCGTGGGGTATGGGAATGGAAATTTCTGTCAGCTCCAAATCGAGACGCCGCAGCCGCGGACAATGCGTCGCAAGGGTATGGAGGGATTTATAGGTGGCATGTGACTGCGCCAAGAGTGTGAGATCCTCGAGTTCGGGCCATGCTAAGGCCAGCCGCATAATGTCGTCGTCGTGAAGAGGAAACTCTCCCACAGAGAAATCAAGAAGTCGGATGGATACGGAAAGGAGTGGGTTGAGGATATCTAAATCCAAGAGTGTGTCAAACTCGTCGCGCCTGGACAACCAGAGTAAAAATTCCCCTAATGTCGCGGACCAGCGATTTGCGATGAATTGTATGAATCCCTTGACCTGCGCATCGGGATCGATCATAAACTGTGCGCTGATGTCGAGTCTGTAAAGGCATTTGGTTTGAATTTCTGATAGAAATTGCTGGACGATTGGAAAATCAGCCATAATGTTGAGGCGGCGCAACCGTTCGAAACCGGATTGTATATGTGGGAAGTTTTCACAGGGCATCCATGTGAAGTCGAGGGTCAAGTCATCAAGCATTGGAAGCTCGCTGATGTGTTTGAAGGTAGTAGGGTCAATATCGTCAATGCAGGGCAGTGAAAGTGAACGAAGTTGCGAGAACTTGTTCATCAAATCGAAGGTGGTGTCGGAGAATGAGCCTATCAGGACGATCTTTTTCATTTTAGAGGCGCCATCCGTGACAGATGTCTGGAGAAACGCTACTACATGTGGATCGTTGACGATAGACACACCGACGTTGCCTGAATCTCCATCAAAGTCCCACATGACTGCCTCTACAGAAGGTGACCAGAAAAGGGAGGGTCGGGGGTCGGAGCGATGATGTGGTGTGTCTCGATCCGACTGGCAATAGAACTTGCGCAATCTGGGTAACAGTGGGCCCGGACGAAGACCCGTTAGCTGGCGGTAAACATCTCTATCTATCTGCTCTGTGTTTGATAGGTCCAAGACGAAGGATGTTATGCGACTTGCATATTGATTGAGACGAGCCCAGTCGTCATCGGTAACAGGGCCATTGAGGAACTGATTCGCAAGATTAATACAACCCAGAGCTATTAGACTTAACACTCACATATTGGTCTTCAATGTACACGATGGCTGGTAAAAGCTTGAGGAGCGGTAAGACCTTGTTCATGGTCGACCATAGACGATCAAGGGCTGGTTCCAGAAAACTCTTGCATGTCAGTGCAATATTAAGCCACTGCTTTGCTGGACTGCCCCCATCTAATCTTCTGACCACTTTGTTGTCTGAATTCTCTCCGAAGTTGGTAAATGCGCTGCGATTTTCTCTGGGATCCGACTCCCACTCATCATAGAGGCTTTTCAGGATGGAGTCCAAATGACTGAAGACCTCGAGGACGACGTCGAGGTTCCCCCAGAAGGTGTATGAATATGCAGCCGGTAGGGGCTGCAGAGCTGACACCTCCATATGAGTTGAGATGATGGAGAGTGGTTGTGATCTGGGGGCCAGCGCCAAAAATAGATATAAGTATTTCAACTTGAGCGCTACGGGGCGAAGATGCAAACATTTTTGACGCTCTCCTTAATATGCAGAAATGCAAGCTGGTGTGTTCCATCAAAACCGCATTGCGGCGGGCCACACCAAAAATGCATGAGTGACAAATAAAGCCCTGGGACGCGTCCGCCGGAGGTGTTGAGATGGTCCCCCCGCGCTTAGGATTAGGCTACTCGCTTGCTAACCGGAAAGCCTAGGCCACGACATTTGAATATAAACTAGCGGCTAATACTTGCAAGGCTCATAATATATGACGAGTATCGAACTGATGTAGCGAAAAGATATGCCTCGACATCAGCTCCGTTTAATAGACGAGTTGACCTCTGGATAACCCGTTATTGGTGCCATATTGCGAAAAAATTCACTTACCCATCAACAAAGTATTCTCCACCAGTCATATAGGACGCGTAATCGGACAGTAACAGAATACCTTGACCTGTGATTTCATGGGGCTAGGAAGGCGATATGAGACCGGGAATCCCATTTCCGTGTTTAATGAAACAAACCTCAGCAAATCGGCCTAAGGGTAGGCCTTTCGCCTGGAATTCTCGGACTTTTTTGTCCATGTGGGCTGTCTGGTCAGTGTTAACTAGACGGAAGATTAGTAATTGCGCATCTATATCAAGTAAAATTGTTACTCACCATACCCTGGTGAAACGGCGTTGACACGAATCCCAGACTTAGCCCATTCTGCCGCTAACCCCTTAGTCAAGTTGGATACTGCAGCTTTGGACGAATTGTAAAAGACCTGTGGCACATAATTAAAGGATTCGTGCAGTGTAGATAAATGGGTACAAACTTGAACAAGAGGGTCTGCTTGTCCCGATACGTTGATAATCTGAGAGCTCATCGAGCAGGTTATAACGATGGATCCTCCACTCTTGCGATCCATCCAGAGCCTTATCATATCAATCAGAATCATAATATGAGGTGTAGAGAAGGGCTGCTTGCTTGGCAACTGCACGAGCCGTATTGAACACGCCAAAGACGTTAACATCGTAGACTTTGTTGAAGTCTTGATGAGTGAGGTCTATAGCGGGCTTGACGACGGAAACCCCGGCATTCTGCACGCATATATTAGCATAAGTACTCATAAATTGGGTGTTCAGGCGTAGAAGATGCTTACGGCGACCAAGCCCGTGATAGGCCCTAGCTCAGATTCGATCGTTTTCATCGTTTCATTTACAAGGTCCGTATTTGAAACTTCGCATTTGTATGCCTTGGGATTGCATGTTAGAACATTCGCATATGAAGGAACCATGAATACCTTCGTCTTGACGCCAAATTCTTTCCCAAGCTGTTCGGTGACCTGTTCAGCATCCTTTGAACTCCTAAATCGATGCGTATATGCGTTAAGCATGAGTAGAAAAACGTGTTGAAGGCAGACAAACCGGTAGATCACGGCGACATTTCCACCAGCCTGGGCGATAGCTCTCGAGAACGCGTAGCCTATGCCTCTATTTCCTCCCGTTACCACAATGCATTTCTCTGCCAGGCGTCAATAAGGGTTTGTCCTGAACATTAAACGGATGCACATACTGGAAAAATTAATGTTGAAGCCAGAAGAAGCCATGGTTTTGATAGATGGGTGGGATTGAAGTCGAAGAGAGATTCACATACCTTCCCACCTTTATAGTCTGCCTACCCCAACGAAACCTGTCTCAAAATGACAACATGGGCTGCGACGTCATGGTGGACAAAAAACCATTGGAAAAATAGCTGCTAAATATAGATTAACCTTTGTATATCCTATAACAAACCCAAATAGACCAGAACGCCTAGCCTCTGCAAACCCGGTAGAAGGAAGGGCCATACTTTTGGACATATGTAATGAGGATTCCCTCAGGGAATGGTATAAACTCGGTCGAGAGCAGGCAACACAGGGAAGTAGAATGGGTGTTCAGGCGTACTGAATCCTGACGCACTGGCAGTCAACGAAGAGCGAATGGAAATGACCCGAACATTTGGCCATGCGTTGACTATCCTTCCGAAATCTACAGCCGATATCAAAATGGCGCGGGAGAAAGTTTGGATTTCGAAATGCTCGATAGTGCGCAAACAAAGAAGGTCATCAAGTAGTGGAGTTATGGAAATATTCTTGGGGTACGTTTGTTGTCGGTCGATGCTGAGAACCCGCAAGGATGTTGGCCACCGTGAGGCAATTGTCGAAAAACAGCGAAGCCATTCTCCCTCTGGCCATTTACGATTGCCGCCATACCACGGGGAAGGCTGGATGCCCCCACTCCAAAACATACCGGGTGGCATAGTCTGCTCATGTAAGGAAAGGGATGACAAGGTAGTCGTCTGCAAGAGAGGTAAGAGGATGTTGATCTTCCTGAGGGGTGCGCTGAGGTGTAACGATTGGAGTTGAGCAAACCCACTACATTTGGTCCCTTCCCCGACCGGAGAACCGCCTAAGTCTATGGATAGTTTGGCAAGATGTGCCAAGTTACTTATCCAGGATAAGACCTGGTCATCGATGGCGTGGCCGACAAACTTCAGCTCGAGAGTCTGGATCTCCTCCCATTGGAGAACCCAACGAATCGAAGCAGAAGGTTCCCCTCCATCGATAACAAGGTGATGAAGGTTTTGGACGCAGGAGGCGAGTGAGTTGGTATTGGCGCTACACTCGACCCCAACGTCCCTCAGCTCAATTCGTTGCAAAGATGGTGGAAGAAATGATTGAATGCCTGTACAATTTATAACAGCTGCCGACGCTTCGATGGAGCGGAGTCCGGGGAGCAAATACGCCCGACCCAATTGACAGAGGTGTGCTGACCAGGGTGATAAATCGTGGTTTGTTTCTGGTTCAAGAGTGAGGTATCTTATTTTCTTCGCATAGTAGTGGAAGCGATTCCAAAATTGATCAAGACATGGTTTGGTGCAAGTCTGCCTGACGTTAATGAACGGAGGTTGCTAATTTTTCAGGACTCACACATCTCCCATTTGGAAGCAACTTCAAAATTGGCACCAGCGAATACATATGGCGCCAAAGAACAGCTATTGCAGGATCAAAGAAGGTCCTGCAAACCAGAGACGCATTGACCAGCATCGTCGTCGTTGTGCGTAGCCCTGCCTGGGGAGTCTCCAAGACAGACTCGAAAACCATCCGAAGAATGTCGTTGTTTGATAAGGCGGGGTGCGGGTCTGAGGACTCTATATTGACATTGGGGTCGAATAGGTCGCTTGTCTGGTCTCGCTCCTTTATGAGACGACCCCTCAAAGGTCCCCACTCTTGGCCATGAAATTCTGCCAGGTTTATCGTGGCGGTTAGCAGGTTTTCAATGATAGACCGTCCGGTATAGGGTTGAGTTTGAAGGAAATGCACATCGCTTGAGCATGTTGCAGTAGTTACAGGCCTAGGGTAGCCACATCTGATCTACTCGTGGTAATAACCAAAGGGCACACCGTGAACTTCGGACACTGGCTAGCCACGGCAAACTCCGGGAGGGTCGTTGCATTTCCCACTAGTTAAGACCACTGGCTGCGGCGTTCAGCGCTCACTGGCAGTAGCGCCAATGGATCCTCTACGCAAACGCTCAGTTGCGCCACCAAAATGGGTCCAGCCATAAATTTATCCAGGCATTACAGACTTGCGAAGTGGCTTTCGGGAGCTCCGAGGACTGAAATACCACCATCCAGGCTGGTACCTCAATATTCAGTACTCACCAGGGTCGGAAACACGATGGCAGCACTCTAATATAGCGAATCATCCAAAAATTAGTGCAATGGACAACCGTTGCGTAAAGTGATTTTTTTTCTGACATGCTGAGTAAACGTGTTTGTGCTTCGCCATTCATGAGCGCCTAGACAATTGCACGTTCACTCATCAACATCGGCCTCTTGTTATCGATCGACCCCAGGCAAAGCTCTAGTAGATTGTTTATACAAAGGCACCAAGATCAATGGACCGGTGAGTTCACGCCTCTTCTTAATGGGCTTAGTCTGGAGGCGTTCAACACCCTTCAAGTCGCTTCAAGGCAGCTAGGTGAGCCGCAGATCATCAGAAATTCTGTGGCCTGTTCTCTTGACAGGTAAGCTCTGAACCCACCTACCTGTACCAGCGAACATTATTAACCATTTTAAGTAGATCATACACCTAACCAAGAAATGGAACCCCAGTGCCCACACGACCACCGTACGCCCTCTGTATATCTGCAAATGGCTGGTTGATGCAATCTATGAGCCTTGTTTCCTAGTACCCCCGCATCCTATAACACCGTTGCTGAGATCAAAGTCGCAGGTTCGCGATCAGTATCGGCAAAACATAGCGCACTTCTCGACCACGATAACCCTCAGCACACTCAACATCACCCCGACAACCCCAACGGGCTGGCAGTTAACGATTATGGAAGTACGGGTTCGCTGTTGAATGACAGGGTTTCTGCATCACCTGTAGAGATCACAGGTCTCACCTCACGCGATGTCATGATAGCGTTAGTTGCAGGTTATCCAAACAACCAATGGTCCTATAACTAAAACGTTGAACCAGAGTGGTTGGCCCAACTGGTGCTGGGAAGAGCTCCGTAAGTACATCCAAATATGTATGGAGTGCACCTCACATACATGAACGACCTTATCAGTTCATCAGAATGGCAAGCGGCGTCACTGAAGTTAGCCAAGCGGCGGAAACACCAAAACCCCAGGCTTCTTTCATGTCGGCACTCAAAAAAGCATTCGGTCTCCCACAAGTCGGCCATACCCTATCATCGTGTACGTCCACTATCAGCCTAACCAGGCTTAAACACCCCATGATTTGGGGCTTCGACATCGTCCTCATCGACACGCCCGGATTCGCCGCTTCTCAGTCTAACACAACGGATCACGCTATTATGAAGAAAATCTTGACCACATTTAAGCCCGTGTAAGATATTTTTCGGGTCCATTCTGATCTCACAGTAGCTAAAAGGTTTTATTGAAAAACTACAGCCTCCGTCAAGGACGGTTCCTTGACGGTATTCTATACTTCCACCGCATTTCAGATAACCGCATCGCGCAGGCAGGCACACCTCTGCAGAACTTGGACATATTTGAACAATTGTGCGGCAAGGATGGGACGGAGCATATTCTACTCACCACGACCATGTGGGGTGTGGACGCCAGCGAACGCCAAGAAATCAGCAACGAGAAGCAGCTGAAGGAGGGGTTCTGGAGTGGAATGCTGCTCGCCGGGTGTCGCTTCATCACCCGATATCACGATTCTTTCAATTCTGCCTGGGAAGTCCTGCACCCGTTACTCAAGGATGCGGGGGTGAAACATGCCGACCGGCTTCGAAGGGATATATCAGCAGCAAAATCTGATTTGCGGAAACATAGCGAAGGAGTTGACCTGTGTACCAAGCTGGAGGCGCTCGCGCGCCGTCAGCATGCATTACTTCGTGAATTTCTCGACTCTGAGAAGGGCAATCCTTATAGAATGCAAGACCTTCTGACGGAGAGTGGTCAGCTTCGTGCAGATCTTGAATCAACCCTTCATGGAATAAAAACCTTGAAGGCACCCCTGGCCGCAAAGCTCTCGCAAGCTTTTGGCATGGGAAAGTAATCGGCAGGTGAGCTACGCTCAGGGCAAATTGGATGCTA
The DNA here is from genome assembly GCA_036937095.1 of Phaeolepiota aurea. Classification (NCBI taxonomy): domain Eukaryota; kingdom Fungi; phylum Basidiomycota; class Agaricomycetes; order Agaricales; family Squamanitaceae; genus Phaeolepiota; species Phaeolepiota aurea. The sequence goes on from JASFDG010000138.1 coordinate 7,852, forward strand.
AGCATCCAATCTGTTATGTAGGGGCAGGGGGGCTTTGCATTTCTCGAGCTGATACAATTGCATGTTGGATACCAAAGTAGTCTCACAGAACACTTGTTAGGAAAGATTCCGATAGGGACTGCATTCATTACACCGCCAGCACTTAAACGACTGATTTGATAAAACGAAAGTATATACACCCCAACCACCACCGCGAACACTTCACAAAAGCTGCCTTTCCACCACACCAGCATTTAACCACGCACAACACCAACCGTCACCTCCGGTCTGCGCTGCACACTCCGCAAGCCCGCGTCACTCTTCCCAGTTGAGCTAAGCGCACTGACACACTTCTCCCACGTCCACTTTGTCAGGCTCAACAGATCATCGTCACCCAGATCCGAGCGTACATGAACCTCAAGTGTGACGACCAGACTGTCGCCGGACGCCATCGGCGTGACGGATGCCGCTGGGGTAGGGGAAAGCTGCCACATGTGTGGCGCAGGTAGGTGGACAACCTGTGGGTGGCGCTCGACCTCACGCATGACACGGAGGAAGGCCTCCGCTTTGCCACTTGACAGTCCACGAGGCGGCGATGTCTGCAGCAGCACCGTCCCCAACACGACTGAGGCTTGGTACGCGACTTTAAATGTTGCAATGGTGATAATAGATGCGAGCACGAGATCGGCTGATCGGTGATGAGCGCTGATAAGTTCTTGAGAAGTGGGCTTTGGAGAATAGGTCTATGGTGGGTGACTTACAAAGGGATAAAGAGTGCCACGCAAAGGATGGCAATGCAAAAGAACAGAGGACTTATAATGTAGGGGTTTGATAGCAGCCTTGCAAAGGCTGTTGTCGGTGGCGACTCCTGACGTGAATGCCGCGACCGTGATGAAAGTGACCGCACGAGACTTGGCAACGACGGGATACGGTTGCCCGTGACTAGTCAAATGTTCAGCGCCTGCATAGGGATTGGAATGGTTCCACTAACCATTAAGGAGGGTATAGTGATTGTTATACAAGAGGGCGGTTCCAATCAGCGCAAGGAAGGTCAGGAAGGTCATGATAACCGGAAAATTAATCCTAGAGTGGCATCGATATAAGATCCAAAAAAAAAATTGATCGAAGAACGCACGGTAGACCCTCTTCCTCATCTCCATAATGGTGATGATGCCCTTCGCCTCCGCCTGCGCTCAAAAGTAGATGCTCGACTGTTTCTTTACATACGTAGACGGACGAAAACATGAGATAGACAGCTTGAGCGAATAACAGCACTGTCTCAACACGTGGATTTCTGAAGCAAGGCCGATCGGTAAGATCACTTTTGGAAACAAGAGAAACACTCACCCATAGGGCCTCCTAAGAGCCGCTCTCTCCCTCTCATTGAAACTTGATCTCTTGTCTAGCGATAGCCATCTAGGAACAATCTCGCTCAGAGCCACTCCAAATGAATCGAACACCACCCAGTAGCCCAGTCCAGTGACTGCCAGTGATCCAACCTGTTGACCACGAACCCAGAGCCATGCACCAAGCATGAATTGTCCTAAACCTATGACCATTGCACCAGGCGGTATTTTGTCGTCACTGTCAAAATGTTCATGATGGTGAGTATGGCCATTCTGGAAGGACGAGCCATTCTGCGTAGCTGAAGCAGGGTCAGACATGGAAGACCAAGAGGAGATAGGAGTTGGTGCGGGTTGGGTGTGAAGTTCTTGGGGCTCGGACCACTCCTCACCCTCCGCGGGCCGTTTCACCGGCTCGAGAAATGAGAAGAGATTGTGCGAAATCGAGTGCCGGTGATGATGTCCGCGTCTCGAAGTTGTCGATGATGAAGAGGAGTTGCCCATGTCAGACATCAGGCTCGGTACAGGACCATTTGATGGTGGCCGGGCGCCAAAGGTAAAGCCTTGGCCAAGCGGGGTGTGTGGGGGTATGTGAAGCGTTCGCGATCCAGGAAAGCTAACGCTTGATCCAGCGGCTGGTATATTGACACTTGGGGCCTCTTCATCAACCTTTACGTCCAACTCCTGCCCACCATCTTCGGCTATCGCAGAATGGGGGAGGGAGCCAGGGCGTGGAAAGAAGATAGATAAATTCCTCGAATGTAGTCGCGAGTGTCTTCGGGCGTGCATTGGGAGTGGTGCAGGGGGAAGAGTATCTGGTGAAGCCTGGGGTGCCGATTGGGAGAGGGTGATGGCGGAGGGGAAAGCATACATAGTCGGCGATGGTGCGGACAGTGCACTGTCGTTTCTGTGAACGGGGAAAGATCCAGCAAGAGGGGAAGGAAGAGCGGGTGAAAAGGGAGAGGAGGTGGAATGGTTTCGTAGGTGGCCTTGCCCTGATTGCGGAACTGGAAACGTGGATCGAAAAGGTGAAGATGGAGATCCACTTTTGCCACTAGGCGGACGGGAAAGGTTGAAATTTGCACGAAATGGACTAGAAGGCATGCCGCCAACCGCTGATGTACCACGAGGATGACCAGCATAAGGTGTGGATTGGGACCGGATTCGCGGCGGTGACTCTGGTATGGCTGGTTGTGCTGCAGCTATGGGCGATGAACTTCCGTTTGAATCAGCATCATGGGATGGAGGTGAAACAATTATGATATTCTCATCCTCATCCTTGCTGGACTTTCGTCGGTGAAGATTTTGAGTGCTCTCGGGCATAATGTCAAAAGCTTGATAACGATAAAGAGTGGGTTCTCAAGAGAATGTGACTGCCTGAAGATAGTCAAGCATGCATGGACTCTGGGGTTGGAAAAAAGTCGGCCAGCGTTTATCGTCTGCCAATGCAAGAAGGCAGGAACTCACAGTTGGACGAGGTCATACAGCAAAAGGACCGACGTTGGATGAGCTAGACGAAAAAGGGCCTGGTAAGTTCTTCACCAAGACTGCACTCTGCGAAACGAAATACCTGGATTCCAATCTCTTGGTGGCCTGAGAGCAACTTGGATTGATGGTCCAACTAAGTCGAGAACAATGACTTGTCACGCGAGTCAATAACTTTAAATAGGCACGTGATCGATTAAATATTTATTATTTAGTACTAACCCTTTTTGTGGAGCTATGCCTTCTGACAACTCGAGAATCTAGAGGGTCGCAGGGCGTGCCCTGGAGGATAAATTTTTGTGGTAAATGGTGTGGTGCTGCAGGAGAGGCAGCATGGTCCACAGATTGTATTATCATCTGCTACTGCCTCTCCCACTAAAACCCCCATAACACAATTTTCTGGGATGTCTGCGGCGTTTTCGAGCACTTGGTGCCATGTGCGTGTCGATATTTGGTGCTTTTTTGCCAAAAGAATACTTGTCAGGCGCTTCCTTTATATTGCTAGACCACCATCCTTCGATCACTCTAATCGTGTGCAGCTTATTTGGGCGCGGCCTATGCGCCATTCACATCAGATCACCCATATGATATGCCGCTAAGTTCGAGATCAGTGTTTGTAGGAACCGGGTGTGGCACTTGTAACACTCTTTATCATCAGTGTTTTTGGTTTCCAACAGGCCAGCTCCTAGGGTGACACCCAGGGTGGGTCGTGGCCATAGGGGTTCAGTCGGTTTTAAAAGAGGGACCAAATCCTCCATTGTCCAGTGGCTTGACACTGAAAAGAGGGTGTGGTTCACCGCTTAGACTGGGAGCCTCGCATATCTGACATGGCATGAAGTCGTCCTTCATCTCCCGTGTGCTCCCAGAAGGCTCAGATTTTGCGGCAGTCTCTATCGCAGTGTTTCGCGGGTCGTGTGTCACAGCCATACCATATCCCGCTTCCAGCCTCTTGCTTCTTGGGTGTCGTTATTGTTGGTGCACGATCTATCTGTCCATGCGATGGCTTTGTCTGGATCCCACATTGGATTTGGTACGTGTTGTTCATCTATCTCGTGGGACGGGTTCTAGCATAGTTGTCTCAGGTGTGTCGCAGAACTTGGATCCCGCTCTGGTAGGAGGCAATTTGGCTTTGCTGCTGCGTTGTGTCTGCAGCTTGCTGGGTGCAAGCACCCCACTTCTCGGGTCGGCTTGGCATTCTGCGCATTCACCCTCATTAGTCATGCATCCTGGCATGTAATTCTTGCACCCTGCGCTTGACCATTTATGGGCCAGGAAGGATTCACTGCTACCCCTCTTTCGCCCTTCCAGGATTTTATTTTCGATGTATCGATGGGTCGTCGCTATTACTATCCTGGGATTGATCCGACTTCCATTATCAGGCGCTCGACTTCTTCGCCTCGTAAGGTGGGCTCTTTTCAACCAGTACGCTTGTCGAATCACGTTATTTATGTTGGTTATTTCTAGTCGATCCCAAGAAAGCCCCGGCTAGGTATACCAGCGGATAGTAGACCCTCGACCAGGCCCTCTCTTGCCCCGCCTGCACCACTTTTATTATTTGATCCAAGGTTTATCGCCGGATAGCTTTTACTTTGGCCAGCCATTCAATCCGTGGATTGGAGCCTTGTTGGCACTGGGTTCGCGCTGCAGCCGGGATGGGTAGACATGACCCCTGCAAATGAACCGCTGGTTTAGTCATTCAGTAGCGCATCTCCCGACTCTCCTCCACACTGTGCAAATTGAGCATATTGGGATGGTATGATGTAATAGTTCTGACTGCGCAGATGTCGCGGCTGCGATACCTACAGCCTGGTGGCACTCTGTCTGAGTAACCCTGTCCTTCCGGAGGTCATCAATCAATTTGGGCTCTTGGCATGAGCTGGAAGACTTGGAACTCGACTTATCACGTCCTCCTGGCTCTCATAACAACAATCGAGACTTCCTTTCAATCATGCAGACGGGGCTTTTGATGTTAATGTCCCAGACGTGGTGCGGAACACTACAGACTGCTGGCCAAATGCGCCGAGGCTGGATCATAGGCGAGTTGAATGACCCCCGCCACCTCGTTGTTAAACCTGCATATCACGGTATTCATCGTGAGCGTGCTTGTTGACGACCAGGCCGGGTCCAAAACGTTGCATCTCGCTGACCCTGGCTGATCAGTGTACCGAAGCTCCGAGACATCTCCTTGGCTCACTCATGACTTGGACACGTCCTCCCTGGTGTGAGTAATAAACTTCCTCCTTTGCGTTCTATTCGCTGACTATCTCCAGCCAATGAGATATCCGCACGTGCACCCCTATATCAACCCCTTTAGGCCGTAACCTCCATCCTTCTGTCGTCCAGAATGGCTTCACCATCTTTCGCAGATCCTGAGTCCAATCTTCAGAGTGCAACCAATGCTGATCCGACGGGTGTTATTGCATCAAACTCTGCCGCCAGTGCCCCGTGTTGTGGCGGTTGCTGCACTAAAGATGACGACGTTAATTGTTCGAGCGACGATGCGCGGGAAAATGGATCCTGCTGTGGCAAGGACGAAGATGACAAGGACGTAGGCTGCTGCGGTGGGCCGAAAGAGATTATGGGCGAAACATCTTGCTGTAGTAAAGGCAATGAAGGCGGCGCAGATTGCTGTGGTGGACAGGAGTTGGCAGCTTCGGTATGTGACGGGGATGGGTGTTGCAATGGAGGATATCTCAAGGCCCAGATCCCATGCTGTGGGTGTAGTGATGATTCATGCGGAGGGGAGAATAGTTCTGACCAGCAAGAGGTGGATGAGAAGGAAAACCTCGATGACGGTCAGCTACACTGCCTCCCCTTATTCCCTGATTTAAATTCATTTTCGATGTTTGCTAGATTCCGTTTGCATGTGCTGTATTAACGTGCTCATCAATGAGCCTGGTCTCCAATTTACAAAACAAAATTCCGCCTCTTCGGACCGCATTAGTGACTCGAATTCTAGCCCACTTGTTCACCCTCCCCAGTCATCTTCCAACAAAGCCACCAATACCGCCACTGGTTATCTCGATGCCTACACCAGCAACCTGCGTGCCTGCTGCCAAGCGTTGGTAAAGTACTGCGTTGGCCGCTCCTGCTGCTTCGTCTCGAACCCCGGCAAGACAAGTAACCCCTCCTTCTCTGTCCCGCTTCCAACAAATGCCTCTCTTCCACATCCCGAAAAGGTTGCGGCTGCACCCACGGCTGGCGTCCTTGGGGAAAAACTTCAGCTGGAAATACGTGGCATGGACTGCGTCGATTGTATACCTAAAGTCAGCCGTGCGCTGGCCCGGCTTCCTTCCGTCACTTCAACCAACATAGACTACTACGGTGGCATCGCCGATCTACACTATGATCCAGAGACTATCTCTCCTACCGCCATCGCCACCTATGTGGCCCGTGCAACTGGTTTCAGCGTCAAACCCTCAACATCTGCGTCTTCCGAAGCTGCAGGTGCCATTATCACGCTGCCCATCCGTTTCTCCACCACACCACCTCGTGAGGCATTTGATGGCTTTGATACGCGTCCGGGCTCGGATCCGCATGTCGTCGACGTTTCATTCCCCGTCCATATCAACTCTCCCCGCCGACCCCGTGAGGTTCTCGAGCAGTTCAAGGCTTATGGTGGTGAACTCGTACCTGCCGGGTCAAACAGCCAGCGGGACATGGCAACACGCGACCTCATTGCCGTAGCTGTACGTACAATCTTATGCGCCATCCTCTCTGTCCCGGTCCTCGTATTCGCCTGGGCAGACCTCCCCCACCACCCCATTCTCTACGGCGGCATCTCCATCGGACTAACAACCATCATCCAAGCACTCGCATTCCACATCTTATCCAGCGCACTCCGCTCGATCATCTACCTCCACCAAGCCGACACGAACGTCCTCGTCTCCGTCAGCACCCTCATCGCGTACCTCTTCTCCATCATCTCGTACGCATGCCAAGTCTCCGGCACGCAGTTCACCTCCGCCCCGTTCTTCGAGACGAGCGCGCTCCTCATCACCCTCATCTTCATAGGGCGCACCATCTCCGCTGCCACGCGCCGGTCGACCGGCTCTGCCCTCCGCGAGCTCCAGCGCCTCCAGCCGCCCGATGTCCTCCTCTGCTCAGACGAGAAGACGGAGGCGCAGCCCCAGAGCTTGGACTCCCGCCTGCTCTATTACGGGGACATCATCCGCATCCCGCCCGAGACCCGAATTGCGACTGACGGCCTGGTCATCAGCGGGTCGAGCGACGCAGACGAGTCGTCTGTCACGGGCGAAAGTGTTGCTGTGCCCAAAGAGGCGGGCAGCCGCGTTATTGCTGGCACGTTGAACCTCGGTGGCACCCTCGATGTGCAGGTCACGCGGCTTGTGCATGAGAATTCGCTTGCGCATATCGCGGCGCTTGTCAAGCAGACTGGGTCGTCGCGGTCCCCAATCCAGGACCTCTCGGACCGGTTGTCGGCTGTTATCCTTCCTGCGGCTGCTGTTTCTGCTTGCGCTGCGTTCCTGGTGTGGGTTCTTGTTGGGCGGTTTGTTCGTCATGAGTCTGCGACTTCGTCGTCTGTGGATGCCTTGACGTATGCGATTGCCATTCTTGTTGTTAGTTGTCCTTGTGCTATTGGTCTCGCTGTGAGTTTTACTTTCGCAATCCCCTATTTCTTATATTCACTTCTTGTTTCCTTTGTGTCTTCTTTCAGTTGCCTACGGTTACGTCGGTTGCTATCCGGATTGGCATACGCGAAGGTGTACTCTTTCGCTCAGCGGAGGTCTTGCAGACAGCGCATGACATCGACATCATAGCGTTCGACAAGACCGGTACACTCACTCAAGGCAATTTCACCATGGAACGCGCCGAGATTCTCGTCAAGGGCGCAGAGCAGATCATCCATGCCCTGGTCAAAGACAACAAACACCCCATCTCTCAAGGTGTTTATCGCTACCTCTCCGCTCACTCTTCATCAACAACGGAGCATCGTGGAGGGACTGTTGCAGACATCGTGTCCCTTCCAGGCAAAGGAATCAAAGCCACCATCTGTGGCTTCCCGCTCCTCGGCGGAAGTCCCAGCTTCGCTGGCATATGTTCACACCCAGTTGCCTCCGAACTTCAGGCATCAGGCTTGACCCTCTTCGCCGTCTCACTCGCCGGGCAACCTATCGCGTTCTTCGGCCTCGCCGACACCCCTCGACCAGGCGCCGACGCCCTCATCACGGAACTCACCCGCCGCGGCAAAGACATCATGGTCCTCAGCGGCGACACACCCTCAGCCGTGCACCACCTCGCAAACGCCATCAACATTCCCCCCCATCGCATCTTCGCCGGATACACCCCAGAGGACAAGGACGCAGCCATCGCCGCACTGCAAGCCAAGGGGAAACGCGTCTGCTTCATCGGCGACGGCACCAACGACGGCCCTGCCCTCTCGCGTGCGGATGTAGCGCTCGCCATGGCCGCGGGCTCGGATGTCGCGCTCACGGCGGCGGGGGGCGTGCTGCTGGGCTCGGATCTGCGGCGTGGCGTGCTTGCGTTTCTGGATATTGCGGGTGCGGCGCGGATGCATGCGTACTTGGCCCTTGCGTGGTGTGCGGTGTATGCCGTCTTTGCTATACTTCTTGCTTCGGGCGCGCTTGTTAAGGTTCGAATTGAGCCTCGCTGGGCGGGGATTGGTGAAGCTGTTAGCATTGTCCCTGTGATCGCTATTGCGTTTGCTCTTGATATATACTGGGCGTGGAGGCAGTGAGGATTTGCCAGGTAACAATTAGGTCCTGGAGTTTCTGAAAAGGGGACAGTTCAAAATTTCCTTGTACTAGTAACAGATATGCAAAGCCATGTATCATCACCATAACTCCCTTACGTCGTTGTGGAAAATATTATTTTTCCAGTGTGTGGTCCTTGTGCTGCTGTACGCCAAGGCTTCCTTGCAGGGGAGCATAATCTCTGCGAATCGTGTTAAGAGTGCAATATCTGAAATAGGAACGCAGAAGGGGAAGGAGGGAACATGTGTACAAAGAACAAATCGGCGAGATTGTCATAGAAAATCTGGGCAGCCCAGTAATGGCTGCCATGTATATGTTCGTCAAATGTATTGTGTTCAAGCAGAGCGACACTAACCGCATGGCCACCCCTTCGAAGAGAGGGCGTTTTTGTGGGATCTCTGATGATGGCGACTACCTCGGCTGCAGCGACGACTGTGGCTGCGAGTCTGCGCCATACCAATGGTTCCAAAAGCCTGCAACCCGAGTCATTGATTCAAGCTGGCTACGCACTGTTATCTCAGGGGGCCTCTCTCCCAAGTTATGAGTCGTGGGACATCGTACATCAAAAAAATTGCACTTTTATATACACGATCATCACCTAAATCCACAACGCCGCCCATTCCCCCCAAAAAAATATACTGACTAGACACCATTGATAATCCATTGTTAGGAAAGAGGGCGTCACGTTGACAAACCCTCTGTGTGATTACTGACTTGAAGCCGATCTCGTGCAAGGGCTTCTTCGCGGACCCCTTGGAACGCCTGCAGAAGCTCGTTGACCTGAGACCACATCACATGTAGGAGTTCTCTTTCATTCGTGCCGGACGCGATTGCACCAACGTTGGGAAAGACTTGGTCAATGAAACGCGACAGTTTGATGAGCTTGGAATGACCGTAATTGACTTTAGGACTGAAGATGTCCAATGCCCCAAGAAGTGGTGCGTGCACGTCGTCAGAGGGCAAGTCGGGTATGGTTCCGATATCAAGCGCTAGTTCAAGGTGCTCCAACTTAGGGCACCCGCGCGCAATGCTATGGAGGGCCAAGAGGCCAGGGAGTCTCCCCTCTACTTTCCATCGATTCGGCAAGCGAAGGACCTGCAATGAGCCCCATGCCGAGGCAAGCATGTGAATATCCTCCTCCTCGGCTTCGAGGTAGAAATCTTGCAGCATAAATGTCTGGACATGGCGGAGATTAAAGAGGGGAGCTAGACTTGCTCCAGAGATGCCGTCTCTGCCCCCACGTATAGTTATTCCCAGTAGCCTCTCGGAGAGTGCGACATGGGAAAGGCACGTGTGCCAATATGCAGCATCTCTTGGGACATCTCCAGAATTCTCGAAACGAAGATCGATGTATTCCAAGTGGGCTGCACGAATATGATGGAGTACTTGAACGATAGACGAAGAGCTTCCACGTAACGTCATAAGACGGAGGTGCTGCAATCTCCCGCTCGTGGCAGCTGGCGGGGGAGGTATAGGCAAGGTGGAGAGTGTGAATGGAGACGGCTGGAATGAAATATCGAGTGTGGCGAGGGCATGCAAATCTCCGAGTGACTCAAAAACGTCAGCGGCAAGGTCGTGAGTTGTCGAGAAGAACTTTAAATGCATCCTTGTGAGGGACGTCAGTTTGAATGCTGATATCAGGACATTTCTTAAGAGATGGCCAGAGAGAAGTAGGGTCTGCAATGCGGGGGAACACATCTTGGCCTGTGATAGAACTGCAGACACGATTCCGTTTTCCTTCGCGGTGACACTCTCGAAGTGTAGGTATCGTAGTGATGGAGAGGGAACCAGGAATATGCTGTTCGTGGCTATGGCACCAATAGCGTTTGAGCCAGGCCAATACAACACAGGAGGAGGGAACACAACAAGAAAGCTTCGCACTCCTGGTAGAAGCTGAGAGTGTCGTAGTGACTGGAGCTGAGTGAAAAAGAAGGGCGCAAAGTCGGTATCCCACTGCGCGAGGGTGATGTGCTTCACACGTCGGGCATGCTCATCAAAGCGTTCCCAATCTACTGGTTGATCTTCACCAAGGGTCTTCAAGGGTGATGAGGGTCGGGGACGCTGAGATCTGAATAGTTACTCACATAGACCCCATCAACGGCTTCATATGAGGGGAGAAGCCGAAGTAAAGGCACCCATGAGTTCAATACCTTCCACAGCTGATCCAACGCAGATGGTAGGAAACCATTGCAAACAAGTGCCGCGTTGAAAAGATTCTTGCGTCTAGAGACAGATCTGGCATTTTTGAAAAGAGCTGTTTCATCAGGACTTAGGAACTCGAAGACACTGTTCACAACATCTCTGTTGTCTAGAAACCTGGAAATGCTGGTGGACACTGCACCAGATCGTTCGATCTCCATCGTTTGTCTAATCACGGTTGATGTAGATGTTTATGAGACTGATATGAAGAGTCAGATGCGGCAGTTCAAGAATGAGTTGAGATGGCTCACCAAATTCAGTAGGCAAACACACAGCAGCCTCATGCCAATAGGTTTCGTAATATAGAAGAAGCTGTCATTTGGCGGATTGTGAGAAGAGAAGATTATCCCGACAGTTGGCGCCAATGAAAGGATTTCTTTCTATAGGATGTTTCCTGTGTATAGGCTGGTAATTTGTCGCCGTGGCGACCCAATAGTTGGGGAACCAGTTGGGGTATTATGGAATGTTTGTGTTTGTGGGCGTAGTGGTCAATGTTGAACATTGCCAAAAAAAAAGATTTATTCATTTTGGCAGTGCTAGTAAAGCGCTAACTGCTCCCTACAGCACTGGAGACAGCTCCCATAATCCAACGAGCCAACAAAACAAGGTGCAGCATGTTCTCATCCGCGGAAAATATCCTTCCATTTTCCAACATTCCTAACGGGATGCCGGACAAAAACGTGATGAGCTCTAGCACAGGCCAGAGGTGGGCCAAAGCGTATTGATGGAAAAGGCCCACAAGTCCCGTAACCAGGAGTACTGCGGGAAGCGTGAATGAAATGAGCCATCTAGTGGGCAGGAGGCTATCCCTGCGCCATGTTTTCTCTGTTGCCTGTTGGACGGCAATCGAGATGACGATCAGGATGGAAGTCGCCACAGCGAGCAAACTAAATATATTTGTGACCCAGGTCGGTGTCGGGGGGTTTCTTTCAATCCCCAGAGACGCACGCGTGGTTTCCTGGAATATTTTTCCAGAAGCCGCAGCGAAGACTCCGACAACGTTAAGCAGCAGTCCGGGTCGCAAATCGCCTTCTCGAGGTGGAGAACGATTTAAGGTAGCGACAGCCATGTATTCCTTTGACCCAGGGACATACATCTTCATTCCTGGCTCCTCGCTGGCGGCGTCAGTCGTCTTCCCAAACATTAGGCTGTGCAGGTCGGTTAGATTCCCGATGTATAGGGCATTAGCGAGTGCGACGCTGATCCACACGCCAGCAGATGTGCATGCTGAAAGGAAAAAGCAGACAAAGGCCTGCCCAAGCAGGCCTGCTACAAAAATTGGATAGCATGATAGGCGGTTTATTCCGCCGCTGATGACAAGATCAAAAAACGCTGGTTTATTTGCATGTGGCTTAATGATGTCGAGGATGGCCTGGACATGTGTTAGGTATGCCTCATCAGCCGTGACATTCTTCATCGTCCATCTCCCAGGAAGATTCTGAATCGTTAGGCGCCCCTGATCCAGCAAAGCTCCGCCTAGGATAGAGATCCATAACGTTTGGCCAACGCTGATCTGCGCGAGCAGTGGGGTTTTGGATGGCTCTGGGACGTGACCCGACTGTTTAATGAAGTGGACAACGCGGTAATAGGCCCCTGCGAGCTCATTAAGGGTTGCCGAAACTTTCGATCTATCCGCGGCATACGAATGGAAGTCAATGGAGCAGACTGGGACGTCTAATTGCAATCCGTCCAGATGGAAGATAGATGGACCGACTTCGTCTTCGCCGAGATGCTCAGCACGCCGACGAAGCCGAGTTTGCGAATGTGGACGGCGAACCATATGTGCTAGCACGACAGCTAGGGCGGCTTCCTCGCTGTCGACATCCACAACTCCGGATTCCGGCATATTTTTAGTAGAGAAAATCAGATGTTTTTCGGAATAGATTTGTACTTCCCAGGAGCGGAAAACGTGGTAGTCAATGGCAGCGAACAAGAGGAAGTCGCGCGAGGAGGGAGGTGGGGGGGAGAGGTGAATAAGAGGGATGGGCAAAGGGGGATCTAAGGGTTTAACGAGGCCAGTGGGGCTCATAATTGCCCAGCGCGTGACGTCAAAGGCGTTTTTCAGGGGTGTGTACATAACACAAGATAAGATGTTTGTAGTGCGTTGAAGTGCCTCTTGCCGGGCATGTTCAGTTACGCTATCTGACTGGAGCCAGAAATTTGATATTCCATACGCTGTGTGGATTCCAGGTACAAAATGACAGGCTTTAGCAGCCCATGCAACCCGTTGCATCGTCGAAATGTAGAATTTAGGGAGGCCATCCCATAAAAACAATCCTATGGAAGGGTCAATATTCCAGAGGCGATCTGGGGAAGTTCCTAAAGCAGCATAGAATACGCTTGCGAGCAAAAGCAATCCGGAAGGCCATGAGGCAGCTTCCGGTAGAGGCGTATATGCCAAGACAGGTTTCAACATGGGAGAAAGGAGGAAAATTACAAGGGCGGTCGCAGGAACACGAAGAGTAGTGGGCTGATTAGTAGGCCTTGACATGATACTAATGGTGGTCATAGAACAAACCTCAAGGAAGCCCGAGGATGATCGTCCATGCACGACCGGGAACAGCCGTGGATAATTCACACAGTCAGAATTGGCACTAAAACTCTCAACATTTAAATGCACCACTTCGCAAACTACTCCCAACCGAGCTGGCAACCGCTCCCATAATCCACCGGTTTAAGAGTACCAAGTGGACCATATTGTCATCCCCAGATACCATCCTACCGTTCTCTAGTATCCCCAAAGGCAATCCCGAGACGAAAGTGATGGCATCGAGCACAGGCCACAGCTTGGCCACATTACATCGCTGGAAGAATGCCGCAAGGCCTGCAACCAAGAACGACGCAGGGATTGTGGAGTATATGAGCCATCGGGTCGGCATTAGGCTCTCTCTATGCCATGTCCTCTCTCGTCGCTGCTGGATAATGATACTACCAGTGATAAGCACTGACACGCCGACAGCGAGAACCGAGGATGTATAGATCACCCAGTTTGGTGTTGGGACTTTGACCGAGAATCCCAAGGTCTGCCGCGTTGGATTTTGGAATATTGCGCCCAAACTCGCCGCGATTACTCCAATAAGGTTGAGTAACAGTCCAGGGCGGAGTCCCCCTTGGCGAGGCGTGGATCGATCAAAGGTAGCAATGGCCAAGTATTCCTTTGAATTGGGTAGGTACATCTTCATCCCGGGTTCTTCAGACGAAATGGTCTTGCCGTACGCCAGGCTGTGCAGATCTGTCAATCTTCCAACATAGAGAGAATTGGCGAGCGCGACGCTAGTCCATACGCCAGCGGTTGTGCCTACGGATAGGAAATAGCAAACAATAGCCTGGCCAAAAAGCCCCGCTATCAAAAACGGATAAGCAGATAGTCGATTAAGCCCGTTGCTGATGACGATATCGGAAAATGCGGTTGTGTTGACATAAGGCTTGATGAGCTCGAGGATGACCTCGATGCGGGTCAAGTAGGCTTCATCAGCTGAGACACCGCTCATTGCCCATCTCCCAGGCAAGTTTTGAATAGTCAGCCTGCCTTTATCCAGCAGTCCCCCTCCAAGAATCCCAATCCAGAGGGTTTGCCCAACATCAATGACAGCCAGACCCGAATTGCTTGGGAAATGCTTCGACTGTTTGATATGCTGCACCACGCGATAATAAGCACCCGCAAGCTCGTGAAGGGAAGCAGATACTTTGAACTCTTGCGGGGAATAAGAATGAAAGTCGATATAACAGGCTGGGGTGTCGAGTGGTAGACCTTTCATTTTGAGAATGGAGGGGCCAACTTCGTCTTGACCTCGATGGTCCGCTATGGACCGGATGGGACTCTGTGAATGTGGGCGAGCGACCATATGCGCAGCAACGACATATAGCGCGGCCTCTTCACTCTCGACGTCGACGATGGATGAATGGGGCATGTCTTTGGTTGAGAAGACCAACTTTTCCCCCAAGTAGACTTGCACTTCCCAAGAACGGAATACATGGTAGTCAGTTGCTGCGAATAGCAGAAAGTCGCGTAGCGTTGGCGGGGTGGGAGTGGGAATGGGGCTTTTAATAGGTGCTGACGGCAACGAGCCAGTCAAGGGTTTTACGAGGCCCTCTGGTGTGAGGTTCCACAAAGTATCATCGATCCCGTCCGTTGGTCTATAGATAACGCACGAGATGGCGGCTGTGACCTTGTCAAGTGCCTCACGCCGGGCATGCTCTGTTACTTTATCCGAGCACACCCAGAAGTTGGATACACCGTATGCTGGTCGGATGCCAGGCACAAAGTGGCATGCCTGGGTAACCCACGCAACGCGTTGCATGGTGGAGATGGACATCTTTGGCAGGCCGTTCCATAGAAACCACCCAATGGCGGGCTCGATCTCCCACAAACGATCAGCTGACGTTCCAAGGGCAGCGTATAGGACACTCGCGAGGAGGAGCAGGCCAGATGGCCACGAAACGACATCATTGACGGGTGCTTGGGCCAACACTGGCTGCAGCAAGGGGGAGAGGAGTATCGTCGCAATCAGTGTGACAGGTAGGCGGAGCGAGAACCTGACATTTGCGTTGGTCATTAGAGGCGTTGATCTTTCACTCTGTAGGAAAGCAGGGAGCATAGGTCAAGGGGTTTCCACAATATAAATGAGGCTGGCGTCCGGAAAGTGAGGCGGTGTTTAAATACCGTGCAATGGCCGAACGTTCAATGCAAGCCGTATGCGGATTGACGCCCAATAACTTTGCAGGCTCGTTCATAAGCATCGCTGTTTCTATCAGAAGCCATACGCGCCAATCTTTCATGTGCGCCTATTGTAATTTGAAACATCGGGGGCTATGTTGACCATTGGTGTGATCCCTGTTAACCTCCAAGCCACGTCAAGGGGCACACATGCAACCCAAGTTCTAGATGCACATCTCAGCAAGGGTCATTTACGCAGCAAGGGGTATCATGAAAGCTGTTTGACAGGTTGGTGATATGGGGAATTCGGTTGATGGCGCGTGACTCAGAGCTGACATATAATTCAGGGTCGAGGCAGAATGTGAGTGCTGATGACAGAAGCCACATGGCCAGGATCCACAATCGATGAATCGGACTAGATGAAGGGCAAAGAAATATGGACTGAAGATGTTACAAGGGGTACACACTAGGAACGTGGAAGTTCAGGCCTCGCCTTCATCCTCCTCTTAGGCGGAAACGCCTTCGTCGTCTTCGTCACTGTCATCATTCGCGATGGCCATCATGTCGTTGAGGCTGTCAATTACGGTCAGCAGGCACTCTGCTCGAGGTTCTATGACTCATACACACCAATGGACAAATGGTTGAGTTATCCGCACACATGACGCGAGCGTCTCTTTGAAGTCGGGAGATAGAACTTCCTCATCTGTGAACCTAATAGGCCCGTTGAGGATTGTCAGGGTGTGTGCTACTACCGTAAAGTAAGTCAACGCACCGGCATGATACCACAAAAGACCGGCATTTCAATAAATCAATGTCCCTTTAGCGTACATCAGTACACAGAGCATAGCAAAGATAACAAGTGGAAAACAATATACTTGTGATCTTTCGCGAAACCTTTTGGAGCGACTTTGAGTTCATCATCCCTGCCAAATATGTTTTGTTTTTCGCCTTTCGGATGTCGCGCGGGTTCCCCGAAGAGATTGACAAAATCAGGATGAGAAATGGTTTGTCTCAAACGACGGGAATTGCGCTGAATGTTGGATCTATAACCATGTTGGTCGCGAAATAGGGGCGGAGGCTGAGATGAGGGCACCTTAACGTAGCGAGTTCATCCTTCTTCGGACACCACGTTCCTGCAGCGAATATAGATCTACCACCCGTTGTGACTATAATGGCTGTGAGCCTTCGAGTCATCCCTCTGCAATTGTTCCATACCTCCACTACGGAATTAATATCAGCGAATTAGCATTCAAAATATTGTCTAGCGTTACTTGGACTTACATGTGGTCTAGAAGTTGGTTAATCAGCATGCGAGAGAGACAGTAGGCGATGACTGACAGCCAGCGAAGATACCTTTCCTTCCACTTCGCGAAAAGCTCGCGGAAAGATTCTTCTTATAAGGAGTTTTATCGTTGCCGAAACGTATCTGCAAATCGCTGTCATTGATCATGCATAGACACAGAGCCCTAGAACATACGTCTCGGTAGATGCGATGAATAACATCCTTGGGAGGAAGTTGTGGGACCTGAGGATCGGCCTCAACCAGCAGCTCAGTAAACACTTCAATGAAACCCTTCCACTCTTTTTCGGCTAAGCGATAAACAGGCTCTAAGAAAATAAGAAGAAATCTATATCCCGTAGGTCATGTTGTGCACACCGTTCAATTTGAACCTGCGGAATAAATGTCGTAGGTTGTTAAACTGATTGGACATCCCCTCTCACCATTCTCTATCGTTGCAAGTAGGACTATGCAGTTGATTTAGAAAATTGAGCGTGTTCCGTGATATCTGTCCTGGGGGGACTACCTCCACTGTATGAGTTCATTATCATGATTGAATTGCATATGAAACCCACCGCGCCCTGTTTTTGGGGCCTGTACAACAACTCCAACAAATTCTTGTCCATCCTTAAGCTCAAAGTCGGCACCTTCTTCTCCGCTATCTGTCGCTTTCAGTTTCTTTTTCGGTGATCGTTTTGCCTTGATTGATGTCCCTTTACGCTTCTTGCTCTTCTTGTCGTCTTCAGACTCATCAAGCGCGTCACTGTCA
>JASFDG010000139.1:0-27375 GCA_036937095.1 Phaeolepiota aurea
CGACCTACCTAATGGGCTTCCACAACCATAGCGGCACAATCATGTTGCCACTCTAATACAGGTAAGTCAACTTTGAGCCGTTGAAAGATAGCATATACTCACTAATGTTTACAATCCCTGACAGCCTCGGCTTCAACCGCTATTCCACAAATATACCATCTGCTTCCCGCCTTGTTTCTATGGACGCTGTCATGAGGAGGTTCCACTATCTCGCTAATGCCACACATGTGGGAGAGGCTTAAAGAGCGGGGATGGAGGCGCGGAAGTAGGGGTGGAGCAGAGGCGCAGGCTCGAAGAGATTATGTCTGTTTCAGGGTGGGTTTACAGGGTAATTAGGGTAGGGCGATACCACACTGGGGGCTCCGTCGCACCCCGAACTCGGAGGCGCAGAATGGCAGGTAAGGCGAGCAGAATGAGCATACCTCAAAGACATAGACCGTAGTGTACTCACAGCTCGCTCCCAGCTGACAGCCTCCTACATGTCCCTCAACCGCCCTCCTGAATGTTCGAGTATTGCATCCATCACAATATCGCTGGCCAGGGTATAGGACCATACGAGGTGGGCATGTTCAACGATGGAATGGAGGTGGCAAATAAGTCGGGCAAGTAGGTGTGGAGTGGTGGGGTAGCGGCATTGAGTAAAGAAAAGCGAAAGATAAAGTCTACAGGACATGCTAGTAATTCGATGCAAGGAAGGATCAATAGCAACGAACCCTGATGCTTTGCAAGCCATTGCGGCCACATATCCGTTCTCGGGAATCAAACCCAGGCCATCAAAGCCAGATGTGATGACGTCCTTTCTGACATGGTAGGATCCGTAGAAAGGGGAGATCTCGAGTTATGTATATGCTTCCATTCGTGAGCATTTGTCCCCAGGTAGATCGCGCAGGGCCGCTGTTGTTTTGATGGAGGTTAGAGATTCTGGTACTGGATTAGAACTGCAGCGACCATGCACACAGGGGACGTGAGAAGCCCAGCTTGCGTGAAAGAAGTGAAGGACCTGATGATAGCGAGATGTGCGAGACGTAGTGAACATGTAACGATGGAGTTGCTTTGATGAAGGTCATTGATGGTGACAAGTTTCGTGAGAAAAGCAGGGGTTCACGCTAGACGTAATAAAGTAAAGTCGTAGGGGGGTAGCCCATGTAGAGGTGAAATGAGCGAAGAGAATGTGCTAAGCGCTCAACGTGACTGGATTCCATGGAAGAGCAAGCTTATCTTTCTGATGGCGCCAATGTCACAGTCCTGCTTCGCTTAAGAAGGCAAGATTCCAAAAGATATTCGCATACATTAGATCCCGTAGAGCTGGAATATGCCCAAATTCGAACTCGAAGAGTAATAACTATTTACTCGAAAGGAAGTAGCGATTCACAAAGAAAAAGGCATAGGTGCGTTAGAGCTCGCGGAAAACCGTATGTCTGTACCATTTGAACTGCTCGCGGGCCTCCTCCTTCTCCTCCTCGGTGTAGTCAAACAATTCACACATGGTGTCGAACACCTGGTCCTTATGCTTAATGAAGTGATCAATCGACTCGTTCGACTCGTTCCAGATGAAAGTGCAAAGAGTCTTTCCAGGTCCATAATCCGACATGAAGGGGCGGAACCTTCCACTGCAGAGGCCGTCCGTCAGCACCAAATTCCAATGGCCGGTCAATCCTTGATGATCTTGCTCACCCGCCCAACTCCCTAACATTCAACTCCCCCCATCTGCGGACCAAAAAATGATGGTGGAAGCCATGAATGGACTCGAATTTTCTAGGAGTGGTGTACCTGCCCAGCACGTCGCTGTCTATGAGGACCCAACGCCGTATAGTGGGACGGGAATGCCATTAACCTGTGAATTATGGCACCGGACTGGCGGCCGCTCATGGAGTTCATAAGCGACTGGAAATATTTCCTCGAATCTAAGATAGGTATCACTGTCAGTGCATATTGAAGCGAAGGACATGTAGAAGCACTCACTCGGCGCGTCGTGTCCACCAGATTCTCGCCGCTGACATTCTGGTTTGATACAGACCACTGGATGAATAATGAACCAACGTCGCGTGACAATCGAAGCTGGCTTATCAGCAGATCAGGTACCATTTTGTATTGTACTCTTGCCTGCCTTGACATATTGTTTTTCAGTGCTATGTAGTGTGCAATAATACCTGCTGCCCAATGTTTCTGCTTGTAACCGCTGGCCCTTGGTTCACGACTGACAAACGGATCGTCCAGCACCTTACAGATTTCATCTGGGTTACTCTGGATGCTACGTTGTATGGAGAAATACAGTGAAATTGGGCCGGCCATATCATGCACTCGCTGGCCAGAAATGTCAAGAAACTCGTTGAATATTATGCTGGATTGAAGGTCATTCCTACTGGCTCCGACAACATCCTTCCTCACTACTTCCCCTCTCCTCATGCATATCGCGATGTGAACAACAGGGTTACCGAGTTTGAATATATCCAACCTCTCGAAATCGAGTCAGCGTCCGCCACTTTCCTCGCCAGAACAACCACAGATGTCACAAAGCCAGTTGTTGTCAAGTTCGTCCAGTATTATGGTGAAGCAGCACATCACTTACTGGCCAAAGAAAACCTGGCATCACAGCTCTTTTATTATGGGAATGTTGTGTCATCAGCTGGTGCCTTTCCACTGCCACACCGATCCGAATCCAGTGTTGGTTATTAAGGGGTTAATAAGGCCTCGATTTGTTCTTAAGGCCTTAAAGGTTAATAATGGCTTAAAATCTCAAATTATGTACCAAAACAAGTGCTACCCTATGCCCTGTAATCATCACCTGATCCCTCAAGAGCACCATCATCACTCTTCACTATCGTGTTCTGCAGCCAGCAGCTCCATTAGTAGAGCCTCATGGTCAAATGGCTGATGGCATTGATGTGGAGATCATTTACTCTCACCGGTAAATAGGTTAGTGAGTGAGCAAGGGAGCCATGGCCTTATATGGTGCCCCCCAGATGTAGATGCCCCTCCCAGCTCATCAGAGTCATCTTCTGAGCCATCTTTTCTTTCCTCTTTGACCCATTTTGCCAACTCATGACACCATGTGCTTGCTGATGTCACTAGTGCAGACTTTGGAGCCTCATCATCCTTGCCTTCATCAGCTTCTCCATATTCCAAAATATCCACATATTGTGGATCAGCGAGGAGCTGTTGGACTCGATCATTCTCATGGTTCTTGTGCTTCTCGCATGATTCTGTAAAGCCCTGTGCATAATATTTGGCTCAGATATTTGCACCAACCTTTCAAAATGTGAGTATCTTGGACAATATGTATGAGTACGGAACCTGATGAGGTACCACAATTTTTGAAGACTGTCATTTTTTTTTCAGGCAGGATATTATTACGTATGGTGATATTAAGCCTATATTAAGGCTTCACAATTTCTTCAACATATATTAAGGGTTAACTTAGGGGTGTTATTAAGCCTAAACCTTAATTAAGCCCTAAGCCTTAAGACGTGATGGCGAGCTATTCGGTTGCTTGATGTGAGAAGGCTACCAGTACATCGGGTTGTTGGAGCAGAACATCTCGATAACATTGAAAAAACGACCAGCAATTGAATGCAAATTACTTACATGCCTTCTGTCGAAAGTATTGAACAAGATTGTTATATTTCTTTGTGCGTTTTCCATACATTCAAACACGAAATTAAGAGGCTAAGCATTCCTGCGCGTGATTAACAACTTACAATTCACAGCACAGTGGGCTTAATAATCAGATTGCACTTACACGATACCAACTCAATTCGACCCAAAACATCAACATATCTGGCAGCCACAAGCGTAAACGCAACCTCAACGATCGGCCGTAGATCTCACGAAGATGAAACTGACTATAATCGAAGAACAGAAGGGTTCGAGGAAACCGAAGTCGATTTGAACGCTGTTATGACTGGAGATCTTAATAGCGCCAACTTAAACCAGGCAGTTTACACATGGACAGGCGTCAGACTCACAGCCGCTGAGTTGTAATTAACATGTGACCAGCATTTGATGAGAGGTCCGAGTCGGAGCTCACGCATTGTGGCTCTGAGATATGTAGAATACCTGCAAGTATTGAAACCCTTTCGTTCACTGTGTATGCAGGATCCAGACATCCGTCTCCTACTTGATGAGAGCCCTCACCATTCCTCACATCCTTATTGTTTCCTGAACCCTGCTCCTCATACATTTCGCGATCAAGGAAGGCGGAACCTTCAACTCTTGTCTGCTCACGTTTCGCCTCAGCACAAAGTGCAACTGTGGACTGCAACCAGAACCCCCCACATGATCACGAAATTGAAGTTGCCCCTGTCGCCTAGGAAGGCAACGAGTCACGGACTGGCCGTTCTTGGCATTGTAGCCGGGTCATGAAAGCCATTGCGCATGGCCGCAGGCGAGATGCCTGCTCAGCGTTGCTGATAACGACGGCGGTTGAGTAATCCTGTTATCCTCGATGAGTGGTCGTGGCTTGTACAGCATCCTGCAATTGAGAGAGGGTCACATGCTAGTCAATGAAGGGAGGGGTAAAGATCTTTGAAGTATAGACGCTTGGTATGGCGATCTGGTCCCAGTTTGGGGTTCACGGAATACAAGGGAGGGAATAGGAGCGGCAATGGGTGCCGATTACAA
Source organism: Phaeolepiota aurea (assembly GCA_036937095.1). NCBI lineage: Eukaryota > Fungi > Basidiomycota > Agaricomycetes > Agaricales > Squamanitaceae > Phaeolepiota > Phaeolepiota aurea. The sequence goes on from JASFDG010000139.1 coordinate 4,621, forward strand.
GCCGAGTTTATGCGTGATGAGGGTTGCGCAGAATCTTGCACAGAGATTGTGGACTGCTTTGTGGGGTACCGCTTCAAGATCTATGATACAAACTGTGCCCTCTGGGTGGCCCAGACACTCAGCATTCAACGCGAAAACTTTTTTCATGGCTTACCACAACGGCTCACGGTTCGCAGCGGAGCAAGTGGGAAAGGCCACCACATGGATTGCAGACAGGGTATATACTATTGTCTAATGACGTAGTAGTATCTGAAAAACCATGAAGACGCCAGTGTAAAGACAGAAAGGTTGTAACGAAAGGAGTGTATAATGAACGTGATGCGAAGTATGAGCGATGGTGGCCAGTGACCATGAACAGAGCGAAATGAGAGGTACTATTGATAGCGAATGCATTGAAAATGACTGTCGTGAATGAACGCAGGTTGTAATGAAGGGATTGCTGATATTGTTCATGGTGCGGCTGCATGGAATGCATGGAATGCGATGAATGAGAGTGGCGAAGGAAGAGAATGTCGGCGAATAACTGAATGTGATGCGTGTGACTGACAGGGATCTATGATTGGAATAGGAGAAGTTACTGAGCGGAGGCGTGGTAGATATGATGGGGAACGGCTCAGTGTAGACGGTGACGATAACATGAGATGTGTATGATTGTGCAATATGTGGGTAGACAAGGTGTACGATGTGGACACGGTCGAGATGAATGTGTGCCGCGGTAAGTGTGTACGAGATGAGATGATGGAGTCCCGAAAATGTTATGCGATGAGTCGAATGCTTGGTTGGATATGGATATGTAATGCAATGAATATGGGTGGATGCGAGATAAATATGAAATATGCTGGAGGCGAGGAGTGCATGAATCAATAGAGATGGAGCAGCCATACATCGCGCTCGAGGGTGCTCGGGGAGAGGCCACGCCAACGGTAATGGCCCTCAACGAGGCTCATCATGGTCGCTCGCAGAGCGCTCTCACGATGGTACTCCCAGGGAAGACGTTCCGGCTCATCCAGGAGCCCGAGTCGCAGTGTGTAGCTGGAATGAAGCCGTGTGGCTGCGGCGCGGATGGCGTTGCTTACCGCTGCGAGAATGCGCCATATGGCGACGAAACCACGGTCGGTATCACCAGGAAAAACGACAATGGGCTGGTCTTGCCAAGCGACTCTGATTGTTAGTGAAGATAATGGAGGATTCGTCGCAGGCTCGTACAGCCACTGCGTATGCGAAAGCTGGTAGTTGGCGCTCAGGCGAGCCGTGGAGGGGTGAAATGTAATGTTCCATTCAATGGGTGGGGATGGGTGGTATTGAAGCAATGCATTCAGAAAAATCGGTGAGGTGGAAAGGGGGGGGAGTTGAACGCGTGCGAATGGCGATTTGCCATAATTCAGTGGTGGCGGGGATTCGAGTTGAGGGGGTTGAGCCTGTCTTCCAGGATCAGCTGGAGGTGTTTTGGCGGGAAAGCCTGGTAAGTAGGCGTCGTCGCTGGCGATTCGTAGGCATAAAGTTCTATCGCTGGGTACCAGCCCGGTAATGGAACCATTGGCTGTTGAAGGCATGGCTATAAGCGCTATGTGTTTTAGGTCTCAAGCGCTCATGACGTGGGCGATGGCACTCACCAACGGCTTGGAAACGTAGATGTGTAAAGAGAGAGGCGCAATGAGCGAATAGCGGGGAAAACGGATGCAATGAATCCACCCGAGGTCGCTATTATGAACTCCCTTCTTCGCGGGTAAAAAATTTTTTTCGTTGAGATAAAACTCGTAAGATGATACCTGGTAAGCCCCTCGCCTCATGTTGTTCGCCCCTCATCTGTCCCAACATCTAGCATGCACGAGCAGCGAGAGATACAGGCGTTGTTCGCGAGTGATACTGCCAAGGCCGGGAGATGATCTAGCGATGTATCACAAAGAGGTAACACACAGCAATGTGGTCACACAGAGTGGGCTGCGGCCTGTGCACTTCAGGCAGTCAGAATGAAGTTAACCCTCAAAAGGCTTATTTCTCTCACAAGGGGTTTATGCGGACAGGATGATTAAACGATTCGCCGAGCTGCAAAGAGTAATTTCAAGGAGAAATAGCAGGGGGAGGCGGCATTGTGGTTTTTGTCGGACGACTCATAACAGTTTATACTCGTGGTCAACGCGCAAGTTCAAAGGAACGAGCTAACAAGGATTGGTGCTGTGAAAGTTCCTGCGCCACTGCCACCCGGGCGTCCGAATGGCAGTTCTACGGCTAGAAGGCGCTGCTTGTAATTATGCCATGGCTTCTGTAATACTTGAAGTCATCAGCAAAATGTACACAACTTATGCCTTCCTTTAGCGTTGCTTCGTATCTTGTGATTACTACGAGAAAGAGGATGTAAAATATTCGGGCTAACCATTTATAGTCGGGGTATCGCACGATGCGATCTATACACATGCCTTGTACTTGAAGCTTGAAGCTTGAAGTCGTGGTCCGAGTCATCGTTTGGACAAAGAACCTTGTATTAGCTGCCAACAGACGGGGTAGTTCCGAAAGCCATGTGCAATCTATTATCGTCTACTTCCCCCTTTTACTTACTTCCTGCCTTTGTCTAGCGCCACTAGCATTAGTACCTGATGTACATCGCCAGCTCTGGATCTGGGTGGGCATCGCGGGTGTCTAAAAAAACTTGCAACCTGGCTTCCACCTACACGCCCAGACCTCGTTTACAATGTAAAAGGTGTTCTACACCCTGTACGCTGGTTGCCACAGTTAACGAAGGAGCTCATCATCGGTTTCCCCGTAAAATAGAGACCGCCTACCAAAAGAAACAGTCGTATGGTGTCGTTGCAAGACAGTTTGCGCTGTGCTACCTATTGGGTGCCTCGTGGTTTCGGTTTGTAAATTATGGTTGAGGATATGTTGCCTCTGCGTCTTCATCGCGACATATCCATATTGTGCATCGATACGCAAGATCCATAGGTAACCCAAGGACTGTAATAAGTGTGACCCGTGGATGGTATTACATATATGGGCGTAGCACGGCCCCTATCAAAGCGGACATGCTGTTTTAAAGATATCCAAAAGCTAGATTTTTCCCCGCTCCTCCGCGGCGTTACATTTGCGAATACGCATCGGTTGATAGAGATGCAGGAGCCACACCTCCGAATTTCCTGTGGTACTCAGCGAGAGACCACGCCACTGCGTGCGGTATCGAAGCACAGACAACATTGCCGCCCGCATCGGAGCGCCTTCGGTTGTGATCCTCTCACGTCAAACGGGGAGGAAGACCAAGGAGCTCAGAAGGCTGTCTCCCAGTGTCACTGTGCGTGTCATGTGCCGCGGCCGGCCTCTGTCGCTGCCACTGCGTCCTGATGGTTAGCGAGGAAGAGAATGTAGAGACGTCCCCTGTCTGATACACTGGGTATTCTTGGGTTGTCAGCGGTTGGCAATGACATATAACGCTCCGCCGTCGGTAGGTGGTCTCAGACCTGTCATGGCTGAATAGATATTGGAAAGTTGGGCAGTGGGTGGACGGTGGCTCATTTTTCTCAGACTTGTCTCATGACCTGTAGTATGATGACAACCGATGACAACCAACTATGGTCCTCCTACAACAAACACGCATCGAGCATGTGAAACCCAAACACATCACGCTGGGGCACAAGGCAATCGGACCTGTCGAGAGTGGCTTTACAAGAATGGTTAGCCGCGAAAAACAATTACCATGGCCAGCCTGAGGCTTATCTTCCACACACGTGCGATGTAGCATTGTGCCAGTGGGCGCTCTCCCGGGAACTCAGTCACTATAATGACGCCCGGTAGTTGTGTAAGGAACAAAGTTACTTCTCCAGGAAGTAACCAGCGGCGGGGACCCCCGACTCAGCCTTAGTCTTGAGCGACTGCGGCAGGCGGCAGATGGGTATCTTATTGCAATAATTGTAACAAACTCGGCGAGGGATGGGCAAGAAGCTGTAAAGAGTAACATGGCCTGGTCCAGAATATGGGTTGGCCTCCTGTCTGCATACCATTCTGGTGACCCGCGTGTGGCAGCCAACATGATGCTGCCAGAACGCGAAAGAATCAGAAACTGATTCAGCCACAACTTCTTTTTTTTTTTGCTAAACTTTGCCTGGCATGCGACGTTCCTTTTCTTACTCCTTTGATGAAGCCTCTGCACACGAGGGAGCCCGCAGCATAAAGTCTGATCCTAACGTCCAGACATCTGATGTGTTGTTGTTGTTACTCACTTCATCAACCTTCCCGTTCGATGGCATTTCACTCCTCGGCAATGGTCAGGGACGCGATCGACTGTGGCTGTCCCCCTTACTATGTTTGGATGGCAGTAAATAGAAAGGGTTGGATTTGGACAAATCAGAGAATACACATAGAAGTACATATCGATAAAAACAATTGATTCTACAGTGCCCCGTTAGCGCTGATTTGTTGCGATGCGATGATCGGGGTATGGGAATGGGTATGGGTATGGGAATGGGTATGGGTATGGGAATGGGTATGGGTTTGGATATGGGTATAGAATGGAATGGGTATCGGTTACAGCGAGCGGGTGATCAGTCGTGCAGATTCATTCATCGCAGAGGAGGGGGGAAGGGGGGGCCGGTCACGCCGGTGCCCCAACCCGCAACTCCCATACCTCAGGCCCATATTTCGTGCCCACCAGCCCCATGAATATCGTCTTCTCAAACAGAAAGTCGACGTGCTTCACGCCCTTGGCCTTCTCCATCTCATACATCCTCGTATCCTGAATGCGCTTGTAGCGGCGCTTGTACGCGCCGGTTGCGCGGGCCTGGCCCTGGGGATGTAGGGCGTTGAAGTCCTGGGGCGTCACGTTCTGTCGAAGAGAGCGGTAGAGGGCATCGAGAACGTCCCCGATGGTAACGTAGGGCGTGAGCTTGGACGGCGTCACGGTGATGTCCCACGGCAAGTATGGCGATTTTATCGTCATGAGAGGCAACGGTGGTTGTGTTGCAGGCTCTGCTAGTGCGTGGCGGGGGCAGGATGGGTGCAGCTGAGCAGAGGATGGATCCATGGTAACGTCGTAGAAGATTACAGGAGATGCTGTCGACGCGAGGATAGTGTGGATCGAGGAGGTTACGTATGGGAGCGGTGCACATTTCATGGGTGGGCAGCCGAGTGGTGGTGGAGATGATAGTCCCGACGACGAAGCAACCGATGACCATTGGTAAGGCGGCGCCATCATGGGCGATGGGTAGAAATGTCTTCCTGGCATTGTTGGGAGCACTATGGTGGATGTAGTCGGGTTGACGGGAGTTGGGTTGTCTTGAGCTGAGACCAGGCGAATTGTAGCATTTTATCCCCATAGATAGCGCCTATAATGTATTTCTGAATACGCGACAAGAAGCTGTGAGTCAATTTCACGTCTGGCACTGTGCATTGCCTCCGCTGCCGCAGTCACATAGAGTCATCAAATTTAGTCACCTGCTCAGCACTATCAAGCGCCCAATCAATCAATACTATCAAATATCTGGCACCGCCCCAGTGCCTGACCTGCGGAATTCGTTGCGAATGCAATGGCCAATTACTTAGGCTTTCCCGCCTCCAGGCTAGCAACGGTCTTTCGTGTCGTCGTTGATCCCCCAAAAATCAACATCAAAAAAGTTTTTACCTCCCTGAAGCAGTCGACTTGGTTCTGTCAGAATGCACCTGTCACCAGAATCAGGAGCAGGTACTGTTAACTACTGATGAAAGGCTCTACACCGTCCCCAAGGTGGAGAAGAATTCTGCACAGACTCGCGGACACTTCTCGGGGCAGGGCATCAAGCTGTGCAACATAAGCGCTCCTCAGGCGCTTAGCAGCGGGCGACTATCACACGGCATCTAGCCATCGTCACCACCGAGAAGCGCATGGTCCTCGCCGGGGTCAGATGCCTGCCGATATCCCATGCCACGTATATGTGACCCATGCACAATCACTCAACCACTCCTGGCGTGAGGGAAGAGGGATGGCGCCTGATTCCCCGTTTCTCCTCCGTGGCTGTCGCTGGTGGCGCTCTATTGCCCCATCACTGCGCACCTGGTAGGCCGTCCGATCATGAATTTATCCTTTCATCGTTGCTGGAGCTATAGATGAGTAACGGGGTTGCTTACGACCCGCATCACTGCGGGTTATACCTGGCACTGACACGGACTCCCCTGCACCGAGAATTCGGGGGTGGGATTTTGACAGATGGGGGGGGGGGGGGTGGTGATTCAACACACCTCAGCACCCCATATTCCTCTCTCTCCAACTTCTCGGGCGTTGTTTCTCGGCATGGTAGCATGACCCTCGGGATGTGCACATTCCGCTCCGCCATGATGCCATGATGCCAACGGAGTCTTGACTCTCAGGGCCCGCTGGCATCCCAACGTGATCGTTCATCTTACGATACTGAAAACCACGTAAGTACATTGTTCATCTGACGCTGTTAGTTCATATTATGACCTAGCCCGAGGAAGCCTTATTGCTTCCTCCATTTCAACAGCTTATACTGGACCATCGGAATTCGATCAACAGCCTCACGCGTGTCAACACCCGAGGCCTATACGAGGGTGCAGGATACGATATGTTTTGTTTCAACATTGTGAAGCTGGATCAAGCATATTGTTCCCGAAATAACGTACTCGAGTACACTAATTAGAAGCTTGAAGCTTCGATGTTGTTTGTTGTTCATCAGATCATGGGCTTAAGTGTGAGTTCCATCGTGTGTGCATGGTTGATTGCGCCTGTTCCTAAGATTGAACATTCAAGATTGACAAGCCTTCCATAAATGTAGTCCATGTACAGAGATGCTGAGCCTGTTGAAGAGATATTCATGTCATGCTCCTTACATGTGCTTGTTCGTATTTTTTGCTGGCTCAGGAACTGTGAGGCAAGGACCGCCACAGTCGATTGGTGTTCTGATAGACGGATGTGACAAGCACAGGAGGTGCCTCGCAACTAGTATGGCTAAGGATCAAGGATGGAACCCCATATATGCACCCACTCTTTTGGAACGCAAAAGGTTAGCGGTAGGATCGCACAGGTGATGGGAACTGGCTTCCAAAAGTACATACAGTATTTACAGCCCACGGGCAATCTAGACAAATCGCGAAATCTGTTTGAAAAACATTGCGTGATCGATAACGGGTGGTGACTTTTTGCATGTGTTACTGTGTTTGTATCCTCAAGTCTAGAGCTGTTAAGTCGGACTGTCAGGAAACGAGGTTCTTTAGACGAATATGGAAAGACACGGCTAGCTGCTCGGGGTTGGGTTTGGCGGAGGCGGTGGGCGATTGGTCAGGAGGGTTTCCACCATCGGCTTCAGAGAGACGTGCATTTGAGATAAGGCGCTTGATGATGTAGTGCCTAACATACTGCATGACGTGGTATGACAAGGATTATGCATTGGGCCTTCCCAAGCCGCCTGCGGATGACCGAATGTACCACTGAAGATACTTGCATGATCAGGTCAATAAGCACTCCACGTCATGCAGTCAATGTACAAGGGCTAAGTTGTGCAATGTCATAGCCCTCGGTCGCCCGGTCTGTGGTAAGAATCGTTGCGAATGGTATTAGGTACTATTAGGGCAGGGTTACCTCCAAATGGAAGGGGGCGCAGGGAGTGTGAGATCCATCTGCCACGTTTCGCGTCTGGCGGGCTGTTTTCACATTGTCCAGCCAAAGTGAAGGCTTACTGTGCGAATGTATGGCATGTCACGCAGGGCGCTTGGAAGGGGGCTGTGTGCGGCGTTTTACAGCATGCTTGGAGCCCACTGTCTGGCGCAGCTTCCTTGGCCCAAGAGAACGTCGGGTACCAGGTCGGGCCCGCAGTGAGAAATAGAATGCTCTTTTGTTGGACGCAAGTTGGACGAGTATCTGTGTCAGAGTGAGGCATCGATATGTTTTATGTCATTGCCAAGAAAGGGTTGCTTCGGCGCGATCCATTGAACCAAACTGAGCCATCACCCGCAGAAAGGGTCACAATGAGTCAAAAATCCTTTACGGGAGTATCTGGTTTGGCTTCGCGGTCAAACTCCTATCTTAACAGCAGCGCCATTTATATACAATGGTCTCTCGGTTACACACAACAACCAATTCCCCCTTCTTTACCTACAATCACAGTCGTCTTCACTGACTGACTCTCGACTCCCTTTGCCATGCCTGTAAAGACCGTACGCTTTTCAGACGCAAACGAGGCCTATTCCTACCCCAACACTCCCTCGCCCTCGTTTTCTGTGTCGACCCTTTCAGATCCTGACCCTCAAACACCCCCAGAGGCTGGAGGCCAACGACGGCTACCATCAGCCTTTACCTATTCACCTCTTCCCTCCAACAACGACCTCCTTCCAGATGGCACCGTGCTCATACAAAAGATTCTGGGGCTCGCACAACATACTCCCCCCAAGTTTACTTTTGACGTCTCACGTGACCCAGCACTGTCGCGCAGCCTAGCCGCCTCGCCCATGCTCACACCTCGCGTGCTTGCCGAGGCTGCGACCGTCCCCCCAATCGATTCATTCAGAATAGTCTGCGCCCATCTGCCATGGACGCTCGAGGTCTTGCCCTCGTCGGGGAAGTCTACGGCGTTTGTCACGATTGCCGACCTGCTTGGGGGCATCTATCGCGCCCTCCGCACACCCGTCACTCGGGCTGAGTATTTGCGGGAGACTCAAGATAAGCAGAAGCGTATTGCGCAGGCGTTTGACCAGCGGTGCGAGAGGATGGGTGCTGCGGTTGCCGAAGAGGACGAGAGGCGGAAGGGGTTGAAGAGGATCGACTTCTTGATGGGGAATAACATCTTCATGGGTCTTTCGCGCACCGAGGCAGGCCCAGATGTTTGGAGACTCACCGTCGCCGCCGAGTGAACGTTGGCCGCGTCGCTACCAGGACCCTTGCACAATATCGTCCCCCCCCCTACATTCTCTCGCCTCAACACCGCAACGCCATACATGGCCATACCCTATTATGCCTACCTTCTGCTTCTCACGCTCCTCCTCGCATTGTATCTTGTGGCTTGAAGGCCAACGTTTCATTTATGACGAAATCCTTTCCCACCTCGGACACCCATCAGCATTGTACCACCAACACACACATCACGTTTCTTGGAATGTACTTATATCTATGTCGTACCACCCTATCTTTATCGCTATCTGTATTGATGTAGTCGTGGTATTGTAACGCATAGATGGATCATTATAGGACTAAAAAACCGCATGGAGGCGCTTCTATCTTGCATCATGGTCTTTTTTTTTCGAGGCACACTGCATGACGTATATCGTAAACGTGGACAAGGGCTGCCCTCGTAGCGTATTATCGAATGAGGAAAGGTTATCCATGTATGGGCGCGTTCGCGCAGGGATCCGCACTGAGATGGTGGGCATGAGGATGGGTGGACACACACGCTCGCCCACAAGCACCAACCGCCCGGGTCGTCGCTCCATGGCCATTAACTGCGCACTCACTCGATCATGATCGAGGCTGGAAATAGTTTCCAAGCCCCGCGGCCGATGAATGAACTTCAAGGGGGGCGAGGGGCAGTCGTCCCCACGGTACAGTATGACGGTCGCCGCGTGCGGAACTCAATTCAGTAGGCACCTCGTTGCCGACGGGGAAAATTAGGCTATGGATGCGGGATTAAGATCGAGTCTGGCCAAGGGTTAAAGCACGCTAGTACGGAGGCTGATCGAATCGCCCAGCCTGATTTGCACGTGGGGCTTATATTAATTAATTTCTGGGATAGAGGAATGCGTTTTCGCGGTGATTGCGGGTGCATGATGCACACCTTGAACCTGCATGGCAAAAGTGGCTCCTCGCGACCCGGATCGATAATGCTAAAATGTCTAAAAAGATGGACGTGAATCTGGAAGACTACGCGTGTGTACACTATATCCGGGAATTTGTGTATGAGGGTGCGCCTCGTTGTTTTCTGCTGTGCGATCTGATGCAGGCAGGGATGTGGTTGAGTTGGGACCCAAAATGCATGCCACCGGGCGTGTAACAGTTTGTCCCTGTTATTTCCAGCCGCCGCTGTTGGTGGCATCACGTGTTGGCTTGCTTTTCTGATTTTTTTTCTCTTCTTCTGTCTCGCACAAGTATCCACTGCATCGCCGACAACTTTCTGCGCTCTATTTCCGCATAATAGGGTTACAAGCTATTATTAGTTCAAGCGATTTGGGATTGTGAATCCTTTTATGCGTATGTGATCACAGGGTCTAACTAGTAGAAGCTGTTTGTCTGATGCCGATTTTTAGAACAGTGATTCCTTGCCTGAACCAAGGAGTATATCTACCTCCTGGCTGCGAGGTTGTGTGTTGAACGGCGCAGCTACTGTATATGAGGTTGACTGGTGAGATAATGGCGTATAAACTTTCAGCCGGCAAGTACTGACCGCCTCCTAGATACTGTATAGGCCACAAACAGTTCCCCCAAAATAGCTTGGAATGTCACGGTGCATGTATCTCCTCCGACCACAACGACCGACGCATCTTGAATCTCTTTGGCGTCTATAGCCAACGCTTCGATCGAAGTGTTTCCCTGTACACCCCACATCATGATCAATGTTTCGCCGAGCTAGCACTGACATTAATATATCAAACCATTATCTATATCTGAAGACGGTTGATATGAGACCCCGCGATTCTCATGGCGTTGGCACTGTCCCAAAATATGATCAAGGATGAGGCATTTGTCGATAGCACTTGAAACGCTGGTCTGTTTTTTGTGGGGGGGGGGGGATGGATAGCCTTGCTTGGGAAACTGTAGGTGACTTGATTTCCTCATACATACACAGTCTCATTTCCCCGTGGAGTAGTCAATCCGAGATCTACAAGTGTGCGAACAGTACGGTGTCAATTCCCTGGGTTGTTGTTACAAGGCGTTTTGCGTGGAACCGCAAATACTCTACGGTAAGCGACTTCCACAACAGATACCGCTGTTTGCCCGCGCTTAACATTTTCGTCCTGTAGCTTCGGCCGCCATCGCGGCGAGATTGCACCATCACATGCCTTCCACGAAAGATCACGTGTAGCACATGTTGATATTGCCTCGAGGCGTCCTTGAGGCGTGCATCATGATAAGCCGATGGCTTTTAGTTTCTCTCTGCTATCCACCCCACGCTCTACACATGTTGTGCGCCCTCTGCTGATGAAAGTCGACAATAACAACTGCCTTTATTTCTGGCCTCCACAGCCATTCACGAGATCCGAAATTGTGTCAAGTATGGGGCACGGAACGTCGGCAGCTGGCTTGGGTTGGTATGTGCTAAAACGGAATCCTTCGTCATTGGCTGATTTTCCTCTGACAGAAATACGATCAGTCCACTGTTGGATATGCTAGACAACCCCAATCATGATCGGTGAGCGCAGCATCTGCGGGACATAATCACTGTTCCAACCATGTATGTCTCCACAACATATACAATCACTACCGACCCTAACCAATTATCCGCTCCTTTTGTAGTTGCCTCTATGATTTCGCTTTCCCTCGCAGACCGGATATCCGCAACAACAGTCGTGGCAGGCAGTGGAACGATGCCGTGGTCGATGCCGATTTTTTTTGTTTTTGGCCAAGGTGTTTCGCAGAAAAGCCGAGTTGTGTGTGTGCTGTGGAAGGGAAAAGCTGTACGACAATGGTTACAGGCGATGCAGGCAGTTGGACATCAAGTCAGTGACGCCATCGGGATCAAATTTCCGGATATGGACAAACTCGGTTGCCATATAAGCCGTCTACTCTGAATTTGAACTTGGCCAATCTCCACACCAAAGAAAATGCAGAAACGCGTCCACTTTTCAGATACGAACGTCCTCTACTCCCCTCTCGCCGCTACTCCTTCTCCATCCCACTCAACATCATCTCTTCCCTCCTGCTCATCGTCCCCAGAGCCCTCTACTCCCCCGCCGCAGGATGAAATTCATCCTTCTCCCTACCCACGCTCGCCGTATGCCCCGCTGGCAGAGCTATACCCCGAAATTTCATCCAAACACATGGAAATACACTATCTACTGGCATACTCGCCTTACAGCGAGCCCAGCCTACTTTACGATCTAACCCTTCACCCTGCCATCATCGAGAACCAAACCGCCCCCCAGTCGCTCCACGAGCCCGCCACGAATCCACCTATGCAGAACATTATCATCTCCTGTGATCAATTTGCTCCCAAGTGGGAAATCCATATCCGACCCCGCCCGCTGTCGTCAAGCCCGTTTGTGACGGTGGAAGATATCCTGAACGCAATTTACCGCGGTCTGCGGCTCCCCGTGCACCCGCATGAGTACTACAGCATCCCTCCCCCTGACCTCCCTTACATCGACGCTGCGTATCATGCCCGCTGGATCCGCGAGCCAGATGCAGCTATCAGGGAGCAGGAGAAGAACAAGGGCGTGAAGCGGGTCGACTTTCTCATGGGCAAGAACCGCTTTCTGGGACTTTCTGTCAACGCGACGGTCCCGAACGTTTGGATGCTGAATATCTCGTGAAGCATCCCGAGAGCTTGCTTCTTTTGGGAGGGACGGGGGGGTTTTGCTCGCTAGCAGGAGGGAGGACGGTATTCAGGAGTTTCTCCCCCCAAGGAGATCTCTTTTATTGGCGGCTGTCGACTACAGCCGCCGTATCACAGCGCCACTTTGAGGCGCTTTTGGGTACTCGCGGGCTGGCTGCGTGGCCAGCACTGAGCGAGAGACGGTTATCTTATCAGCTACTTATTCTTTTTCTTTTCTTGACTTTTTTTTTTTTGGGTGACACGGATAGATTGATACCTCTACGATCCACGCTATTAGCTATGTCGCTTGTACTAGCCCATTGCCCTAGGACCTGATATCGGTGCTAGTTCGGCCGCAGATATAAATGTAACTTCCATACCACGGTCCGCCCGCCCCGCCAAGTCAGTGAAGCAAAGAGTTAGCATCGTTATACAACACAACCAAACAGCATGGTTTGTCGCCGGCGTTCAATAGCGTAGCCAAATCTCTTGGTAGGGTAGACGTCTCGATTGGCTTCCTCGGGCACCAGCAAGTATACTGTGGCGCGTTCTACTATGGACTTTTCATATATGTCGCGAAAATTCAATTGGCCATGCCCTCAATGTTCTGCAGTCGGCCTCTTGACTGCGCTCCTACTCGTGCAGTAGCGTGACCCTACCATCGTTCTCACCTCTGTCGCCAAGTTCTCTGCTACCATGATATCGAACTCAAATCTTATGGTCTCGACTTCGTTAGAAAGCTTGATCAGAAAGCGGCATAATCTCAATGGGCACTCGACCACACTATCCAAGAGAAATGCTTTTCATTCGACAAAGCCCACCGTCATCAGTGATATTGCATCTGTAAGTACAGATGTTGTTCGTGTACGGGCTGTCATTGAGTTTGGCGGATATCGAATCCGCTCAAGTATTCTACAAGTAGGTGTGCGCGTAGAGTTTCTCAAGAGTAAGAGAATGCTGCGGAACACTTGTAAGTATTGTTATTACCCTTTGCATTTGGCCACTATTGCGCATGTGCGTAACTAGCTGGAGAGATGCCATAGCAAGACAGACGTGCAGATAAGGCCCAGCTCGACGGGATATTCGGGTGATACATGGAACGACGACGGTGAAGCAAATCCATCATCATCATCATCACCCTTGCCAATCCATGCCCTTGTCCGGCTCAACGCAACGTTTCTCCCTTCGGCGCCGCCAGCGGCTCCGAATTCGTCTCTTTCCCGATTTGTCGTTTTGGGCGATACGCTCGCCTCGGAATGCTGGTCCAGCAAATGGGTCTAGCTACCCATTCGGCCGGCATTTGGCTCTAGCCGCTTCCAACAAGAAGCATTCCTTTGCGTACCGCGAAAGCGCTCATGACCGCGATTACCACCATTCCCAGACTTGAATTTGAATCGAAAATACGGACCCGAAGCAAATCAAGAGGCACTTGGGATACAGTGGGGATGGTGGGCAAGGATATAACGACGACCCAAAGCTTTTGTTGTACGGGGACGCAACACCCCACCCTCATCCGAGCCACTCAAAGGCCCTACAGGGAGCTGGCTCTGTGGACAAGGTTCATGTTGTTGAAACTCTCGTCACAACCCCCTGAAACTAACGGTCGGCCTTCAAGTTTCCGGGCTTGATTATTAGCTTGGATGGGTACTCCCCGGAATATTCAAACACTCCAAGTTTTTTCTTCCTTGTCAACAACTGATATAGGCAACTTTCACATAGCGGGCTGGAAGGAATGAGACTCTGCTATGTATGATTGACATGGGCTAAGCTATCTAGTGTATGATGTAGATAGATATTTGCATTAGAATCATTGTTCTATTGGTACCTATGATGGATAATACCTTGATACCAGCTGGCCATGTCATGTTAGGAGACATGAGAATTGGATATCGAGACTCCATGTCAACACTGGCCCAGTCAAAGTCGACCAGTTTGACTTCCCCATTCTTCGTAATCATAATGTTTGTTGAAGGTCCCCAAAGATGTAACCCTAATCATGTAAAACCTTAAAGCATATCGAACTCTCGGATCCTTCACAGTTGGCGGAATCCGCTTCACCTTGTCCAACATCTTGCCATCAATGTACTCCATCACAACCATATGATGGGTCCCCTTCCAGGACACCGGCATCACTCAGAGTAACGTGTTCCAGTAGCCGCCGTTCATGAGACTAAGAAAGGAAATGGTAATATTACTAGGATCTAGAAACTTCTATAATAATCTTTGCATGAGAACGTGACTGGACGCCCTGTAGAATAAGCACAACTCACCATGCTACCAAAACATGTCACAACTCGAAGTATGGGCCTTTAACAACTCCCATAGGCCGAGTCAGAAAGAGGGAGGCCTAGGTACTTTCTCGAATCCCCCCGTATCTTTTCTTTCCTGCGCAAGTCGTTGAGCATCGTCAAGTCAGCACCGAAACTGAGTACGCACCGTTTGTTGTAATATGCTGCTCCCCTTCATTGTTCCGGCTAGTCACCGGATACCAACTCGCTGTTGTGCATCGAGTCAGCAAAGAAAACGACCACGATCACGAGCAGCCCAAGTCCCCGTGCAGACTGTAATCCCTTCTGGCCAAGGAAAAGAATACCACGAACGGCCTCCAGCACTCTGTTGCCTTGTCGTAGGCCACGCACACTCCCAATCGGAGCGCTAGCCAAGCTGACAAGCTTTGCTGCGCTCAAAGCGAAGACCACTCAGTACCCGAGTCTTTCCACCTGATATAAATACGTTGTCTGTCAAATAATCATACCAGTCAACGAACGCGATACACTCACCATGCATGAACCAAGCTCGCCAATGAATCCAACCCCTCTCATACATGACAAATCCCCATACGCATGCGTCCCCCTCCCCGCGCTATCCGACGAACCAGTCACGCTCAACGCACTACTTGAGGTCAATCAGATATACCCCAGCATCGAATATACCATCGCAGACTCACCGCTATGCGCAACGCTGAGCGAGCGCTTCTGTCGTTCTTATTCACAGTTACATTCACATTCGTATTCGCATATGCGCTTCTTCGACGAGGCCACAAATGCATGGCTCGGGGAGCCTGCAACGTCCCCACCCACGTCCTCGTTGACGATTCGAGCCGCATGGCGTCCAGACCAGCCCATCGTGGTGTTCCCCCAAGACAATGCCTCTGGCTACGTTTCCATCTTGGACGTGCTTGTCAGGGTCCACGACGCCCTCTTCGCCTCGCCGCCCGGACCGAGCAGCCACAAGACAGCGACACATCCAGAGGCGCTCTTCCGGCTATCCGGCGGCGCTAGATGGCTGGGCCTTTCGCGGAGTCCTGTGGAGAGGGATGTGTGGATCCTGCAACTGGCATTGTCTTGGTAACGAGCCAAGATCCGCTTGTAGCTACACCATCGGAGATGTTTGTTGCCTTGGTCTATACTTGTTATCAGCCCAGTATCTATTTATCGACCATGACCATGATTAGCTTACTGGTCTGGTATGATTGTTTTTTTATCAGCTCTGTATCCACGTATACGTTTCATATGGGAATGGACGAGACCAGCACCAGCACCCTTCGCCCGCATGCAACCAACGTTTGTTCCAAACAAACCATAATATTAGCCATCATGCTGTTTTATTGTGCACATCTACTAAGGCACTGAGCCTATCTTGAGAGTCCGAGGCGCCAAGTGGGCTGTGTGCTGCCCGTCACTATCGCTTTCCTTATCATACGGACCATAATCCTCTGCTCATCTGCCTGCTAATTTAAAGTACACCGCGGCTTTTGGCAAACCAGCCAAGGGTATTTTTGATAACATACAGTCTAGCACTTCCTAGCTTTCCGGATCGTGACCCAGCATGTTGGCAAACTGAATGAACGGATTCGTCTGGATCCATATTTATTGAAGGCAATACATGGTCAAGCGGAGATGGTAGTTTGACGTCACGAGCAATTAAAATGGCTCTTCCAAGTGGGCCTATCCTGCAAGAATCATTGTTATTGCTCTACTCATCACCACACAAGATCTTCCTACGAGTCGGTGTTATAAATCTACCTGAGCTATTTACGCCCCAGCGCCTCTTTCGGCGTCTTTGGTGAGAAAAAGACATCCTTTGAAAGCAGTGCAGCCTCAATTGGTCACACAGCCATCATTTCACATCACACCGGGAGCCTCATGTTTTGCGCATGCAGGCTGTAAAGACGACTGCGATGGAGGCCTTGAGGTGCGTGGCATACGCACGTATTCCATGATATCATACGATTTCTTTTCGGGGGACAACGCAGGGATGAGGTGGTATAAAAGGGTGCGGATACCCTGTGTTCATTTAGCACCCATCGTTTCTTTCCCCGCACCCCTCTTCCCCTTAAACCCCTACCCGAGGTCTCAACTTGCTTGATTGAACAAATCTAGCCAGACCCAGTCACAACACCTTGACGATGTCCTCCATCACCAACGCTTCTATCACTGGCCTGGTACTCACCAGTGGCGTTTTGCGAGTTGTCAGTGCCGATACACAACCGCCGAGCCTATCGGAACGTCGAACTTCCTCAACAGCACCTCGATCGCGAAGCACATCCGGCACCTCCCATCCCTCTTCCTACTCACCTCCATACCCATATCCATATCCCTATGGTGATGCAGTGTCATCTCCGCAATTGATCGGATCACCCCCACCCTTGAATCACAGCAAATCACCCTACGCATGCGTTTCCCTCCCCCCCACGTCCACACTCCCAACCTCCGTCAACCCTCTGCTGCAATACGACCCGTCTCCATTCATCGAATGGGATCTGACACTGCCACCCTCCACAGCCCGCCTCAACCCCACTTACGACCACCACGCGCAGTTACACCTGCAGTGGCTGTACGAGCCTGCTACCAGCCCGCCCCTGCCCTCTCTGACGATCAGAGCGCAGTGGCAGCAGGACAAACCCATCGTCGTGTTCCCATGCGACGCCGGGCGTGGGTTCGTCGCGGTATGGGACGTGCTCGTTGCGCTCGGGCATTCCCTGCGGGACGCAGCCACCAAGGTGCACTCCCACCACTACCGCCGCGGGCCGGATGCGTATAGTCTCCTGCATGCAGCGCCGCGCGAAGCGCGGGAGTACCAGCAGGAGAGCGCGCTGCGGACGACGATGGTTTCCCTCACCGAGTGCTGCCCGCGCTGGCGTGGGCTCTCGCGGAGCACACTTGAGGCGGACGATGTGTGGGCCCTGCATCTCCACTGATTTGGGCAAATTGCATCGCCCCTGATACCCTTAGCCACCCCTTTACTGGCTTGAAATAGCTGGGTTTACACCAGCGCAAATGTGTACGCTGCGCGTAGGCAACACTAGTCACCAGCGGAACATCGGTCCCGATACCACTGGCATCACGAACAGATCCAGTGGATTTGTTGTCTTATTATTCTTATTTATCTATATCGATAATAATCCTAATAGCCGCATGTCTCGATAGAATATTGAATATTGATTGGCGTAACGGCCTGTATGATATACATCGCCGGCAATCCCACATACCCTTGCAATGAAGGAGGACCACAGTTTTGGCTACTTCGAAGAAGAGGATACCTTCTTCATTAATGTGGGATCGCTGGTTCTTTTCTTATCCTCCAAACTCCATACTACACGGACACATGGCTCGCGTGTCTTTTTTGGGCTGCGAAGCTTCGCCGCTCGAGCACCCTTTTACAGCATGACAAGTTATTCCCATGAATATGATCCCGCATACCCCAGGTTCAACGATTAGCCTCCTGCTCGGACTTCGACCGTTTGACACATCAACGGGGCCTTTGCCTTTGTCAGTTGTCATTTCGTGCCAACACTCGAAGGGTGAGAAAAGACTCTTTCCGCGCTATGAGGGGTGAGCGGCGTAACCGTCACTGTTGGGACGGACGGCTGGCAAACACACGCTTACAATCATCTTCTTTCTATCCCGCTGATAACGCGCGTACATATATCAACTCCTGTTTGAGTCGCGAGCTGGGTGCCTTCCATCTGCGCAAAGCATCATCGATCAGCAATCGGGCAGGTGTGTCCTAGCATTTGAATGTCCTTCTCGCCTAAAAATTGGCTCACATTCTTGATGGGGTTGAACCCAGGGAAAAGTACAATTGGGATACAGTCAAACCCCTCTTAACCCATACTCCTTATAACCCATAGCTGCCCATAACCCATAGCTTTTTGGGCCACCAAATCATCATTTTGCACCAAAAGTTGACTCTCATAACCCATAACCTCCAATAACACATAGCTTCAGGCATCTCCCAAGGGGTATGGGTTAAGAGGGGTTTGACTGTAGTCTCCTTCCCACGCGATGCATTGCTTAGATTTCTAGCCCGATACATCAGTATATATCAAGCGGACGGCGGATTCTTTGTACTCGGTCGGGTATCGTCTACCTTTCTTGTCTTGTAACATGAGCATTCTGTTTTCTTCCTCGAGAATCGTGATCATAAGATGCTTCCACAAAATGTCAGCTCACACTTCTTAATCGGATCCCAACCTCAGGGCCACTCAGAACATCGAAACAAGCTGGGGATCAGAGGACCCCTGAAAGCCCACCAAGAGGATAGATCCCAAAAATGGCGAAAATGGTGGCTATGCATGTGCTCGAAGACTTGAACAGTGATCTGCGAGAGAGCGCTGACGTTGCTTGTAACATCCGCTGGCTCATGTCTCCAGTTTTTTGCCGCCATCTTTTGATACATAATGAAAACTTGAACAGATGATTAGCACGAGGAGTCTCTCTGGTGGTACATGTCATGTCTGCAAGCATTCGGGATCCGTGGTTGGCAGGTCCTTGCTGAACCAAATGCTGATTTTCGTCATGGGGATACTGTTTGAAACTTCCGGCAGCTTCAAGGCGATGAGTTGAGTAACATGGGTGTTGAAAGCTGGGAAATGCTTCTTGAAGTGCCACTCGGGAATCCAGAGAACTTTGCTTCGTTCATCCAAGACTTCAGGAGGTACATCTTGATATTTTTTGCCAACTCCAATCCACTCTGACTCCTTTAAAGAATTCACAACATCGAGAACATAGACAACAGTTCCTGCTGGAGTAGTAAACGGCGTAGCAAGCGGCATCGAGTAAAAATGAGACTAGTAATTACAAAAAAATTCAACCACAAATATTTAAAACCCTAATTAGTTGTGTTCCTGGTTTCGGATTTAGATGTACTAATTAAAATTTCAACCTTGAAAAGAAAAGCACGAAACGAGAATTGAACCCCAGCCTCAAGGAAAACCCGCTGCCTCTCCCGGACCATGTTTACTACTCCACTACCTCGCCATATCTGTCCATTTGGGATCCAGCCGAACCCCCCATTTGGAGGATTTCTGTCCGTTTGCGGATCGATCCTCTTGGTGAGCTTTCAGGGGTCCTGGATCAGCTGATGGACTGGTCTGGCGAAAATAGAGGTCCCATCTTCTTGATGAACTCGTACGAATGCCGCTGGATTTCTCTTGGGATTTCTAGCTTGGCATCTTGAAACAGATCGGAGAAGGATCGGGATCAGAGGTGTGGTTGATTCTTTACCAACCTATCACGGAAGAAGGCGCGACGCGCCATTTGCATTATGAACATATAATTATCGCTACATGGCCGGGCTCTTCTTACAGATGCAGATCTTTCGGGTTCCGACACTGCATCATTATAACCCGGCGCCCGGGTCCGTGCTGGTGCCATGAGCGTAATCACACAGTGCCGCTCAACCCCCTCCCTCTTGTTGCTCGAGGGTGAGAGGTGTACAATTCCATCCAATATCTTCCCAATATAGAGCTTATAGTACCAAGTGACTAATTTTGCCCCGCAGGCCTGATATGGTGGCATTCTCATGGGTTCTTCACTGGGTAACTTTAACTTATCTTCAAAGGGCATACAATCTCTGCAATGCCAACCATGCATATCTCCATCTATTGCTGTAAAGGGAAAGTATGTACACCACTCATGATTGCACCTCTCCCGACTGCGTTGCACCTGTAGGTGCCCATTACTATCTACGTTACTGTCAGGTCCACCATTTGTGAACGTAATCTTACACCATTCATTTCAGCACCCAAAAGCGTGTATTAGGTTTCCACGGGCCGTTCTCGCTAGATATAATCGAAACTCTAAGAATTCCCAAACTAGGGTTCCATTTCAGAATCAATACATGCTGCCAGTGATTGATTGATTCAGTCAATCCCAAGGCTGGAGTTGTGGGATAGATGGGTTCCAATAAGAAAGAAGAAACACATCGGGGGATCTGGCTCGGGGAACTAGTTATGAGCACAATGATGCATATTTTTCGGGCCTGCGGAAATCGAGATTGAACCTGGGATCCCGATGCAATGTTATCATGTGGCGTATCGAGTGATGGCGCGGGGTGTGTAAGGTTTGCTTTTCATGAAGTGCAGATTCGATGGGCGTATGTCAGGAGATAAAGAGGCCCAGTTTCCCATGGCATGACGTTTGTGCCATCGGTCTCATAGCTCTTTCGCTTCAAGTTAAACTTAACCCAGGACACTGTTCTGCATAGTCGCTGCTGTGTTACGAGGCAATAGAACTGGTTGAGTCGTATGTTTGTGTGATGCTTATCCGTCCCACATTCGCGACAAAGAAGCGCTCACGTAACGACGGATCGAGATCTTAGCGCTCTCAGGCGGTGCAATCTCGATTTTCTGTGGCGTCTTCCATGTTTGTGAGCTGACCCGGAAAGTGAATCTGTTTAAATAGAGGTCACCCTCCACAAAGTTCAGTCCACTTTCCCCCTCCTTCCGCACCCCCTCCCATCTCCCCGAAGCCTGTTCAGAACTCTCCTCCATACCCAAAAGCATAGCTTGAGTGAGT
Source organism: Phaeolepiota aurea (assembly GCA_036937095.1). NCBI lineage: Eukaryota > Fungi > Basidiomycota > Agaricomycetes > Agaricales > Squamanitaceae > Phaeolepiota > Phaeolepiota aurea. The sequence goes on from JASFDG010000139.1 coordinate 25,856, forward strand.
CTCGTCACTGTTGGACACCTAAAAGGGGTGTTCCTCACATTGATGTAGCAGATCATCCATCGACAACGCCTCGCATCACCCAACAGTATCAGGCTCCTGGTTGTACAGCACCCCCGCGCCACAATGGGCAGACTTACTAGAGCAGCGTCAAGCGGCCCCTCATACACCCCACTCCAGGCTCCACCCCCTCTCAGCCGCTGGCAGTCGCTGAACAGAACCATCCCTCTCCCGCCATTATCCCGGGGGCCGGTATCTCTGAACCCCCTGCTGGAAACATCACCGAGCCCTAGGCTCATATACGACACATCCCTCGCACCAACAACCGCGGCTGCAACGCCGCATCCGGAGACGTTGTCCCCTGAATGGGCGTTCCTCCCTGCAACATCACCCCCAATGAGCTCGATGACAATCCGCACAGCCGCGCTAGACAGGCCGATCGTCGTCCATGCGGGGGGCACCGCGGTGTACAATGGGACGGTCACCGTATGGGACGTGCTCAATGCTGTGTATGATGCACTGCGCGTGGGCGCACTGCGGTACCTCCATGATCCTGCCCTCCGGCACGGCCCATGCCAGCGCAATATAGCAAACGGTGCATTGCGCGAGATGTTGTGCCGTGAGGCCGTAATTGCGATTCTTGGCGGGCGTTGTGGGTGGTACGGGCTCAGGAGGAGCATGTCTGAGCCGGATGTGTGGATCCTGCATATCTGCTGAGGCCGATCTGCGACTAGTGCGTAACCATTCGAACATGCTCTACGCATATCCAAGTCGTTTAAGATGCTACATCGGGATTATTACGGGAAATGTTGGGGATATTCATGAATCATACAGTACCTTGGTGCCACGGAATCTTAATGGAGGCCTGGTTCAGCGCACCATAGTAGCCAGTATGGATCCTGGAGTCATTCTAAGACCTCTGGGACACATACAATATCATCTATCATATCTTACCACAGCAAGCTTCGTTCAGCACTTATCGACATAGATAGCAACCACTGCCTAGGTTTACCCCTAGCTTTTGGATGATTTAAATGGTGTCTGCCATCATAACAGAGGGAGGGAGATATAGACCGACACAAATGCGCCAAATGCAAAGAACCGCACACAAAGGGGGCGAATCTCAAGCACCGCTGATCTTAAAATTGGCGCCCAGCCGATCGGAGTCGATCGGGACGATCAATGACAAATGCGATCACTTCTTCGCGTGTTCCCCCGGAGGTAAACAAACTAATGTTTGGCCTTGTGGAACCTTGTATTCTTTGTCGTTGTCAAACATCATACAAATCATCCACCCGCCCACCCATCCATAAACCATGCTACTCAGTTTAAATCAGTGTTTTTTTTTTTTTGGGGCTACGACTAATATCGCCACCATTATAGGCAGCACTGCAGTCAATCTACGAAATTTGAAATACGTTCTGTGCCAAAGGTCTAAGGAAAATCTATCAAAGGCATCGAGAATTGGTAACTTAAGGGCAGGTTTTGGTAGTAAAGGTTGATCGGGAAGAGAGGAGAAAGGT